>OX246738.1:57271876-57281876 GCA_945910005.1 Isoperla grammatica
GATGGTCCACACAGATTTTTTAAGAACGCGTAGTCGTAAAGTTGGATCATAGGAAACACGTACTGGCGTTCACACAAAGTTTTAGTTTTAAGACATTTTTATCATTGTTGTTTTTAAAACAACGTTAAAACAACCTTAAATCTTATGCTTAAAAAATCTGTGTGGACCAGCCTTTACACACACAGAATAGAAATAACCACGTCAAAATTTAAGCTCCTAGATCTGTGACCAGTGGTTTTGATCGTTGTTTTTTTCTTCTGTTTATGGCAGAACACGATGTCTACTAGCCTATCACACGCAGCAACCATGTACCGGTATGTTTGAATGGTGCATATGTGCAGCGTAGCAGACGGTTGCCCAGTAGCTTAGCGACAGTTGTGTGAGCAAGACCTGCCTGACTGACTGTCGACATACATGGCTGCCATACAGGGACAAGGAACCAGCTCATACCGCCTTATACCAAACGATGAAAAGTTGAACCTTCTGTTCAATGACCTACGCTATTCGGTACCGGGCAAAAAGGGTAAGTTGAGGTACGTGTCATTCATTTGTGCCAGAACGCATGTGGGTTGATTTTTTTTTAAAATGGAGCATGCGCGCGCCAATCATTCATTATTTTATTTTCCTGATCATTCCTATTTCCGAGAAATAATACTACAGTTGTGATGTCTCCATTAGGGGCCGATACAATGAAATGCATTTTCTGGAATTTCATATCATTAAATTTCGTCTCCCAGTGGATAAGTATATAATATAGCCTAGTGTATGATTATATACGGTGTTTTAAGCTTAATCCAGCTTTATGGATAATGCATCAAGGAGTAATAGCGTTTGTAATAAACGTTTGCCCCGACTGGAGATCGAACCCAGATACACAGGCTCTACGTATTATATCACGGTGTTCTTACCGGGGAAGCTGGACCAAACCTATATTAAAATAGTTTTTATGATTGTTGACACAATAACCGAAGAGAACAGTAGACTGCATACCCACAAATAGTTTTATATAGGTAGGTAGGTACTATATTTTGATCTGACCTTTTGCCAGGCAAGGTGAAGGAGGTTCTCCATGACGTCAACGGACAGATCCTGAGTGGACGTCTCACCGCCATCTTGGGTCCCTCTGATCACGTGGTCTGACCCGCCATCTTGTTTGTTGCCAGGCAAGGTGAAGGAGGTTCTCCATGACGTCAACGGACAGATCCTGAGTGGACGTCTCACCGCCATCTTGTGTCCCTCTGATCACGTGGTCTGACCCGCCATCTTGTTTGTTGCCAGGCAAGGTGAAGGAGGTTCTCCATGACGTCAACGGACAGATCCTGAGTGGACGTCTCACCGCCATCTTGGGTCCCTCTGATCACGTGGTCTGACCCGCCATCTTGTTTGTTGCCAGGCAAGGTGAAGGAGGTTCTCCATGACGTCAACGGACAGATCCTGAGTGGACGTCTCACCGCCATCTTGGGTCCCTCTGATCACGTGGTCTGACCCGCCATCTTGTTTGTTGCCAGGCAAGGTGAAGGAGGTTCTCCATGACGTCAACGGACAGATCCTGAGTGGACGTCTCACCGCCATCTTGGGTCCCTCTGATCACGTGGTCTGACCCGCCATCTTGTTTGTTGCCAGGCAAGGTGAAGGAGGTTCTCCATGACGTCAACGGACAGATCCTGAGTGGACGTCTCACCGCCATCTTGGGTCCCTCTGATCACGTGGTCCGACCCGCCATCTTGTTTGTTGCCAGGCAAGGTGAAGGAGGTTCTCCATGACGTCAACGGACAGATCCTGAGTGGACGTCTCACCGCCATCTTGGGTCCCTCTGATCACGTGGTCTGACCCGCCATCTTGTTTGTTGCCAGGCAAGGTGAAGGAGGTTCTCCATGGCGTCAACGGACAGATCCTGAGTGGACGTCTCACCGCCATCTTGGGTCCCTCTGATCACGTGGTCTGACCCGCCATCTTGTTTGTTGCCAGGCAAGGTGAAGGAGGTTCTCCATGACGTCAACGGACAGATCCTGAGTGGACGTCTCACCGCCAT
Organism: Isoperla grammatica; assembly: GCA_945910005.1. Taxonomy (NCBI): domain Eukaryota; kingdom Metazoa; phylum Arthropoda; class Insecta; order Plecoptera; family Perlodidae; genus Isoperla; species Isoperla grammatica. Next base: position 57,273,909 of record OX246738.1, read on the forward strand.
CTTGGGTCCCTCTGATCACGTGGTCTGACCCGCCATCTTGTTTGTTGCCAGGCAAGGTGAAGGAGGTTCTCCATGACGTCAACGGACAGATCCTGAGTGGCCGTCTCACCGCCATCTTGGGTCCCTCTGATCACGTGGTCTGACCCGCCATCTTGTTTGTTGCCAGGCAAGGTGAAGGAGGTTCTCCATGGCGTCAACGGACAGATCCTGAGTGGACGTCTCACCGCCATCTTGGGTCCCTCTGATCACGTGGTCTGACCCGCCATCTTGTTTGTTGCCAGGCAAGGTGAAGGAGGTTCTCCATGACGTCAACGGACAGATCCTGAGTGGACGTCTCACCGCCATCTTGGGTCCCTCTGATCACGTGGTCTGACCCGCCATCTTGTTTGTTGCCAGGCAAGGTGAAGGAGGTTCTCCATGACGTCAACGGACGGACAGATCCTGAGTGGACGTCTCACCGCCATCTTGGGTCCCTCTGATCACGTGGTCTGACCCACCATCTTGTTTGTTGCCAGGCAAGGTGAAGGAGGTTCTCCATGGCGTCAACGGACAGATCCTGAGTGGACGTCTCACCGCCATCTTGGGTCCCTCTGATCACGTGGTCTGACCCGCCATCTTGTTTGTTGCCAGGCAAGGTGAAGGAGGTTCTCCATGACGTCAACGGACAGATCCTGAGTGGACGTCTCACCGCCATCTTGGGTCCCTCTGATCACGTGGTCTGACCCGCCATCTTGTTTGTTGCCAGGCAAGGTGAAGGAGGTTCTCCATGACGTCAACGGACAGATCCTGAGTGGACGTCTCACCGCCATCTTGGGTCCCTCTGATCACGTGGTCTGACCCGCCATCTTGTTTGTTGCCAGGCAAGGTGAAGGAGGTTCTCCATGACGTCAACGGACAGATCCTGAGTGGACGTCTCACCGCCATCTTGGGTCCCTCTGATCACGTGGTCTGACCCGCCATCTTGTTTGTTGCCAGGCAAGGTGAAGGAGGTTCTCCATGGCGTCAACGGACAGATCCTGAGTGGACGTCTCACCGCCATCTTGGGTCCCTCTGATCACGTGGTCTGACCCGCCATCTTGTTTGTTGCCAGGCAAGGTGAAGGAGGTTCTCCATGACGTCAACGGACAGATCCTGAGTGGACGTCTCACCGCCATCTTGGGTCCCTCTGATCACGTGGTCTGACCCGCCATCTTGTTTGTTGCCAGGCAAGGTGAAGGAGGTTCTCCATGACGTCAACGGACAGATCCTGAGTGGACGTCTCACCGCCATCTTGGGTCCCTCTGATCACGTGGTCTGACCCGCCATCTTGTTTGTTGCCAGGCAAGGTGAAGGAGGTTCTCCATGACGTCAACGGACAGATCCTGAGTGGACGTCTCACCGCCATCTTGGGTCCCTCTGATCACGTGGTCTGACCCGCCATCTTGTTTGTTGCCAGGCAAGGTGAAGGAGGTTCTCCATGACGTCAACAGACAGATCCTGAGTGGACGTCTCACCGCCATCTTGGGTCCCTCTGATCACGTGGTCTGACCCGCCATCTTGTTTGTTGCCAGGCAGGGTGAAGGAGGTTCTCCATGACGTCAACGGACAGATCCTGAGTGGACGTCTCACCGCTATCTTGGGTCCCTCTGATCACGTGGTCTGACCCGCCATCTTGTTTGTTGCCAGGCAAGGTGAAGGAGGTTCTCCATGGCGTCAACGGACAGATCCTGAGTGGACGTCTCACCGCCATCTTGGGTCCCTCTGATCACGTGGTTTGACCCGCCATCTTGTTTGTTGCCAGGCAAGGTGAAGGAAGTTCTCCATGGCGTCAACGGACAGATCCTGAGTGGACGTCTCACCGCCATCTTGGGTCCCTAAGATCACGTGGTCTGACCCGCCATCTTGTTTGTTGCCAGGCAAGGTGAAGGAGGTTCTCCATGACGTCAACGGACAGATCCTGAGTGGACGTCTCACCGCCATCTTGGGTCCCTCTGATCACGTGGTCTGACCCGCCATCTTGTTTGTTGCCAGGCAAGGTGAAGGAGGTTCTCCATGGCGTCAACGGACAGATCCTGAGTGGACGTCTCACCGCCATCTTGGGTCCCTCTGATAACGTGGTCTGACCCGCCATCTTGTTTGTTGCCAGGCAAGGTGAAGGAGGTTCTCCATGGCGCCAACGGACAGATCCTGAGTGGACGTCTCACCGCCATCTTGGGTCCCTCTGATCACGTGGTCTGACCCGCCATCTTGTTTGTTGCCAGGCAAGGTGAAGGAGGTTCTCCATGACGTCAACGGACAGATCCTGAGTGGCCGTCTCACCGCCATCTTGGGTCCCTCTGATCACGTGGTCTGACCCGCCATCTTGTTTGTTGCCAGGCAAGGTGAAGGAGGTTCTCCATGACGTCAACGGACAGATCCTGAGTGGACGTCTCACCGCCATCTTGGGTCCCTCTGTTCACGTGGTCTGACCCGCCATCTTGTTTGTTGCCAGGCAAGGTGAAGGAGGTTCTCCATGGCGTCAACGGACAGATCCTGAGTGGACGTCTCACCGCCATCTTGGGTCCCTCTGATCACGTGGTCTGACCCGCCATCTTGTTTGTTGCCAGGCAAGGTGAAGGAGGTTCTCCATGACGTCAACGGACAGATCCTGAGTGGACGTCTCACCGCCATCTTGGGTCCCTCTGATCACGTGGTCTGACCCGCCATCTTGTTTGTTGCCAGGCAAGGTGAAGGAGGTTCTCCATGACGTCAACGGACAGATCCTGAGTGGACGTCTCACCGCCATCTTGGGTCCCTCTGATCACGTGGTCTGACCCGCCCTCTTGTTTGTTGCCAGGCAAGGTGAAGGAGGTTCTCCATGACGCCAACGGACAGATCCTGAGTGGACGTCTCACCGCCATCTTGGGTCCCTCTGATCACGTGGTCTGACCCGCCATCTTGTTTGTTGCCAGGCAAGGTGAAGGAGGTTCTCCATGACGTCAACGGACAGATCCTGAGTTGACGTCTCACCGCCATCTTGGGTCCCTCTGATCACGTGGTCTGACCCGCCATCTTGTTTGTTGCCAGGCAAGGTGAAGGAGGTTCTCCATGACGTCAACGGACAGATCCTGAGTGGACGTCTCACCGCCATCTTGGGTCCCTCTGATCACGTGGTCTGACCCGCCATCTTGTTTGTTGCCAGGCAAGGTGAAGGAGGTTCTCCATGACGTCAACGAACAGATCCTGAGTGGACGTCTCACCGCCATCTTGGGTCCCTCTGATCACGTGGTCTGACCCGCCATTTTGTTTGTTGCCAGGCAAGGTGAAGGAGGTTCTCCATGACGTCAACGGACAGATCCTGAGTGGACGTCTCACCGCCATCTTGGGTCCCTCTGATCACGTGGTCTGACCCGCCATCTTGTTTGTTGCCAGGCAAGGTGAAGGAGGTTCTCCATGACGTCAACGGACAGATCCTGAGTGGACGTCTCACCGCCATCTTGGGTCCCTCTGATCACGTGGTCTGACCCGCCATTTTGTTTGTTGCCAGGCAAGGTGAAGGAGGTTCTCCATGGCGCCAACGGGGAGATCATGAATGGATGTCTTACCGCCATCTTGGGTCCCTCTGATCACGTGGTCTGACCCGCCATCTTGTTTGTTGCCAGGCAAGGTGAAGGAGGTTCTCCATGACGTCAACGGACGGACAGATCCTGAGTGGACGTCTCACCGCCATCTTGGGTCCCTCTGATCACGTGGTCTGACCCGCCATCTTGTTTGTTGCCAGGCAAGGTGAAGGAGGTTCTCCATGACGTCAACGGACAGATCCTGAGTGGACGTCTCACCGCCATCTTGGGTCCCTCTGATCACGTGGTCTGACCCGCCATTTTGTTTGTTGCCAGGCAAGGTGAAGGAGGTTCTCCATGACGTCAACGGACAGATCCTGAGTGGACGTCTCACCGCCATCTTGGGTCCCTCTGATCACGTGGTCTGACCCGCCATCTTGTTTGTTGCCAGGCAAGGTGAAGGAGGTTCTCCATGACGTCAACGGACAGATCCTGAGTGGACGTCTCACCGCCATCTTGGGTCCCTCTGATCACGTGGTCTGACCCGCCATCTTGTTTGTTGCCAGGCAAGGTGAAGGAGGTTCTCCATGACGTCAACGGACAGATCCTGAGTGGACGTCTCACCGCCATCTTGGGTCCCTCTGATCACGTGGTCTGACCCGCCATTTTGTTTGTTGCCAAGCAAGGTGAAGGAGGTTCTCCATGACGTCAACGGACAGATCCTGAGTGGCCGTCTCACCGCCATCTTGTGTCCCTCTGATCACGTGGTCTGACCCGCCATCTTGTTTGTTGCCAGGCAAGGTGAAGGAGGTTCTCCATGGCGTCAACGGACAGATCCTGAGTGGACGTCTCACCGCCATCTTGGGTCCCTCTGATCACGTGGTCTGACCCGCCATCTTGTTTGTTGCCAGGCAAGGTGAAGGAGGTTCTCCATGACGTCAACGGACAGATCCTGAGTGGACGTCTCACCGCCATCTTGGGTCCCTCTGATCACGTGGTCTGACCCGCCATCTTGTTTGTTGCCAGGCAAGGTGAAGGAGGTTCTCCATGACGTCAACGGACAGATCCTGAGTGGACGTCTCACCTCCATCTTGGGTCCCTCTGATCACGTGGTCTGACCCGCCATCTTGTTTGTTGCCAGGCAAGGTGAAGGAGGTTCTCCATGGCGTCAACGGACAGATACTGAGTGGACGTCTCACCGCCATCTTGGGTCCCTCTGATCACGTGGTCTGACCCGCCATCTTGTTTGTTGCCAGGCAAGGTGAAGGAGGTTCTCCATGACGTCAACGGACAGATCCTGAGTGGACGTCTCACCGCCATCTTGGGTCCCTCTGATCACGTGGTCTGACCCGCCATCTTGTTTGTTGCCAGGCAAGGTGAAGGAGGTTCTCCATGACGTCAACGGACAGATCCTGAGTGGACGTCTCACCGCCATCTTGGGTCCATCTGGGGCCGGCAAGACATCTCTACTCAACGTGCTGGCTGGATTCAAGTGAGTGGAACATGAGAGACGTAGCCACTCAAAATAGACTAGACGGCAAGAAAATAAACTTATGTGCGAAGGAGTGTCGCTGTCAATTGTTCATTGTTGTTTTATTGTTAAATCATCAATGGCGCAGATTCAGCTGCAAATTCGCAACAAAGTGACGCATGTATAGCCTATTTGTAGGAAATTTAAATTGTAATGAGGTCCCGTAAAGGAATGAAACTAGTCCCACAATTCAAAATACATTTTGCGATAACCATAGCACAGACAATCAATTATTTATCTGTGACCATAGGTGTTATCTATTTATACATCCTTCTGTTATATACCTTTCTATGTAGTACTAGTCTACATTAATTGTATACATTAGACTATATTGTAGGGAAGGGAATATGCCGAAAAAGCGATGAAAATATAACTGAATTTACAGAATATATTCTGGCATTCAAAAATCACGCTTACAACTACCCCAAAATGATTTCTAAAAAATGTACGGCCAATAAAAGCCTGCATAACACCTTTACATCTTCAATGTGCATTTCGGGTTTTGGTATTATTGGATGCGTCGTATTAAATGTGTTTGATTTGATATTTACAGGACGAAGAGAGTCACCGGCTCCGTTCTGGTCAACGGTTTGGAGAGACACCCCATAAAGTTTCGCACCCAGGCATGTTACATCCCTCAGGATACGGCCTTGCTGGGCCAGCTGACTACGTGGGAGACACTCAGGGTAGCAGCCAGGCTCAAGCTCACCTCGTCTCCAAGAGAGCAATGGTGAGAGTTAATGAGTAAATTCATTGTTTTTGTTATACATTGTTGTATGTTGGGGGGCTGAGGGGCAGTACGGCACTTTTCAACATCACGATACAGTATACTCATTATCTGTTTGTCCTCAGTCAAGTAGTTTCTGATATTCTGGATCTGGCGGGGCTGACTGGCAGCAAAGACACAGCCGTGTCTAACTTGTCGGGTGGCGAGAAAAAGAGGCTTTCCATTGGTGTAGAACTCATCACCAACCCACCAATCATGCTCTTTGACGAACCTACCAGGTGAGATATCTATATACACTGGCACACAGTTTTTGTATCTTAAAATCCGTACATTAGTTTGCTACAACCAATTACTATAATATACAATCTAATACAACTCTCCATTAATCTTCTCTTTTGTCAGTCTTCATTTGTATCCAAGATAATTGGTTTCAGTAATCTAATCTTGGTTTGTCTCTACTATTTTACTCTGTTAGTTCAGTTTTAAATACACTTGTATTTTCATGACCCGTCTGGCCCTGAGTGACTCTGCTAGTCATAAGAGGCGAGGAAAGTAGACCCTGTCCTTTTCTTCCCACGTTCCCACTGAAGATATCTCCTCCCACCTGGCGCTGTCCTCCTAATTGCTGGACTCGCCTTATGACGACTTCCGCGATATGCAATGGATCTCATACCGACATGCCACGTTTTTTTTATCTCATCTTCATATATCACCCACTCATCGTCTCGATTAGCCAAAGTTTAAAAAATATGAGACGTAAAACTCAAATATCATCTTGTATTTTCAATGTTCTCCCACACAAGGGGTAAGAAAATCTAATGCGATGATTATGTTTTACAGCGGACTGGACAGTGTATCCTCTGCCCAAATAATCGGGCATCTGCGCAGCCTGGCCTCTTCTGGTCGCGCAGTCGCCTGCGTCATCCACCAGCCCAGCTCTCAGCTGTGCGAGCTGTTTGATGACGTCATCGTAGTCACCGCCGGCCGCGTCCTCTACTGTGGGCCAATCAAGGATATGGTGCCCATCTTTGAGGAGGAGGGCTTCACCTGTCCGCAGTACTACAACCGTGCAGACTTTGGTAAGGTTTTGGAAAATCATAAAGCAGCAGCTCAATTACGGTCCATGGTAGTCGGCGTCCAAAATATCATTGGAGAGGTGGCCCGAAAAAAACGTTTGTCACAACCCAGCATTTTGACATTGCCTGAGATAATATTTTATAATAAAAACCACACAGTGCTGCGACCTGTTGGTAATTTTATAAAATATAGCCTAGTGGAACATTATTGCATTCATATGTTTCCCGAGGAAAAGTTGTTAATGCTGCAAAGTACAAAGAAGTGAAAACCATCACAGAAAATGTGTCTCACTAGCAGTGGCGGCTCGTGGGTTTTGAAATGGGTAGGGCACAAATCAGCGCCGCCAAATAGCGATCCCGTTATTTTATTTTCCAAAATTTGCAACCCTATCTCTTCAAGGAAACGCATTCAATGTGCGATAACGTTATCCATCCTTCTTTTCTCGTGTGTTTTTATTTTTTGTTTCACATTCCTTCTCCTGCAGACCGCCCTCCCCCCAGACCCCCTCCCCCCCGTTGGCTACTGGAGCGACGGCTACCCTGCTCCAGTGGGGTGTGAGCCACTGACTACAGCATAGACGGCGCCTCGCTCCATACTGGGGCTCTTGACAAACATGCTCATTCGTCATGTAAAATCTGCATCTCCACTCACTTATTCGCGGACAAGGTCTAATGGATTTCCTCCTAGCGGAGTAATTGACGAGTGGTGATTTGCCCGCCCCCTGACGTCATGAAGGAACGTGGCGCCCATAGTTGGGACAAATCCGCTAACTGTTACGCTTTCACAAGCTTAATGTACGTCACTTATCTCGTTCTAGCTGTTATAATCAATGATTTTCAACATCTATATAGATGTTGGAAATCATTGGTTATAAATAATATTCACTTTTCAGGTATAACCTATAGGAAAGCGTATTAAGTTCACATACCAGTGGTCAATATAAAGGTTATTTCAAAATTATAGACCCAGTAGTTAACTTGTTATAATAAAGTCGAGACGACTTAGGCCAGGATTGGTGACACTACGCCAACGTATGAAACCTAGAATTGCGCACAATTTTTGATTCATGAGGCCGACTGGAGCTATAACCAGAGCCAATAACCGTACTAACTTTC
>OX246738.1:57286876-57301876 GCA_945910005.1 Isoperla grammatica
ATTTATTTACTTGGCGGCACACCTGCGTACTATGAGTGATTTAAGTACTGGTTTGAATCGGGACTATCAAGACCCTTAAAATAATATTATATAATTAATGACTACAAGACGTATATTCACAAATCAGACATAAATTCAAATATGCATAAACATTACAATACAATTAAATTCAAATATTAATTCTGTATGAAATGGATAAATTCTTTGCCAAATCGATTACTACAACTGAAAGAGTACGGTCTTACACTATACAAAAACACATATTTTCTTGTTGTTGTGTGTTGTCTATAACTAAATAGTTATAGAATTTTAATACCATCCAAGTCAAAGGATAATGCTATTTTTACCTTCCCATACAGACCCTTCGGAAACGGCCGTGGTCATTCGAGAGCATCTGAACAACTGGTATTCACTTTCCGCCTACTACTTCGCCAGCTGCATCTCATTCGTCCCTATGCAGGTGTACATGACTCACCAGGATATTTTTGTTTAGGGTTTTGCCTGAATATCAGAATTGTTGGGGTACATGTAAAACATATTAATAGAATCTTACCGTCAATCTGAGCTGAGACTAAGTACGAATAGCATGATTTCAGTAAAGGAAGGGTTACGCATAGAACACTTCTAATGTTCACAGATTTCACAAAACAAAATATTGATTGATACAATGGTGGTGGTATGTGCTGTATTTATTGTGTATTGCGTAACTGTTCATACCATTTAAAATTTTGAAACATTAAATTGATAGAATATAATATTAGTCACCATTTGTAAGAAATTTCCTCCTATAGCTGTTTGATTTGCCAAATGTTTATAAATTATCGGCCACTTTCGTAAATCTTCTTTATGAAGTATCTTGTGTTGTTCTATGCCCATTTCAATTTATACTCGATGTATTAATGAGATATTATGTCCGCATGTTAGTCAGCTTGAAATATGATTATATGGGGTTTGTTTCTTGCAGCTGATATGCCCCACAGTATTCGTGACTATTGCGTACTACATGACTGGGCAACCAGTTGAAAGTACGAGACTACTGCGAGTGCTTCTAATTTTGATCTTATTGGCAGTCATGGGTCAGCTAGTTGGCTTAGTGGCTGGTGCTCTTGTAGATCCTCAGGTGAGAAAACATTGTTTCATCTATTCGGCAGTAAAAAGAACGAATGACACGCTCCAAGCGGACAAAGCGAGAAGCGCTATATCGAGGTTACAGTCAAGGTTTGTGTGGTAACGACGTAACTGTTAATGTATTGATTTTTAAAATTTTTTTTTTTGTCCTGTGCAGAGTTGGCCTCTTCAACCATTCTTCTTTCTTGCCATCCAATACAAGGCTGCCTCCTTCTCTGTCCTGCTCATTGAGTTGAAATATAACTTATATGAAACCGTATTTAGCTCATATATCAATAGCGGTTATAAAGTTGACTTCAAAATGATATAGATGCAATAGTTAACTTGTTATAGCAATTTACGCATGAAACATACAAACATCAGCAATACATGTTCGTTTTATCCACTTTTAAAAGTATTTATAGCAGTCCTGATAACCGTTTAGATAGAAACATTACTGTACGAAAATTCATAGCATATGTACTTCTATGCGGTGTGCATATTTTCACGGCCCAACCGCAGGTCGAAACTTCATTATTTGTGAAATAATCATTATCTTTAAAATGTATCGTATAAAATGAACGAGTTGTCATGAAAATCGGGATTTGCTTCTATACAAATAGAATAATATGTCGACAGTACTGGCTTCATAGATTTCAAAATATTTATTGAAAGCTCCTATTGTGTTATAGCTTAATGGTTGACCGAACCACCGATCATCCAAAGTTAGAGTTGAAACGGTTGCACAAAGCACCGTTATGCACTAGAGTCAGGTAAACGGTCTCGCGCGCCGCATCTGATACGTTGTTTACTGATTTAAATTAATCTCGCAAACTTTGTATTCTACTTAAAATTTGCAAACATATTTAGGTACAAGAATGATGTAGTATTAGGATACCTCCAACATTGTTAGGAACTAGCTGTTATAGGGACTACTCATTAGACAAACGCTATAGCACTTCAATAACATTTCTAAATTTTGTCTAACACACCGGTAAATTAAAAAAATTATAACTGGTAAACTAAATGCCAGAAAGACACGAAAATTCTTTACTAGATTGACGAAACGTTGATTCACATCATGTAATACGATTAAAATGTGTTGAGAATGGGTTTTCTTTGTAATTTTAGAGCAGGATTGCGAATATTAAAAGGTTGGTACGCCCGTAAATGGGAACATTTTCCAATTTTTGTACCTTGCAAGCACCTTCATACAACGGTGCAACAATAATTAAATCTAATTTCAAACAAGACAAAATGTCTTGAATGACCTTAATACAAATGATTTCAATGACTGGAATATAAATTATACACTGTACTGACAATTGTGTTCTCGTATCTATTGACTTTTATGAAATATGTTCCATACACAAACAATAATGTAGGCCTATTTAATTCCATGGAGTGAAGCTAAACGTACTTTACTTGTTACTCATGGTACACATACATTGTACTCATGGATCAGAAAACGTTGACAGATTTGTCTCTTCCGCTTCAGATGGCGTTGGTGGGGTTTCCAGTGCTGACAATTCCCATGATGCTCTTCTCGGGATTCTTCTTGCGTATACCAGACATCCCAGTCTATTTAAGGTAATTTCTGCGTATGGAACGCGCAAACAATATTTAATATTTCTTCATGTATAACATAACTTCATGCAAATGAATAATGTAATTTGTAGATGGCTTGGCCAAGTGATCTACTTCTTCAACAGGTACCTCATGCTGCATGCAACCTAATAAAATTTGCAGATGGCTTAGCCAAGTGATCTAATTCTTCAACAGGTACCTCATGCAACCTAATTGTAATTTGCAGATGGCTTGGCCAAGTGTTCTACTTCTCCAACACGTACCTCATGCAACCTAATTGTTATTTACAGATGGCTTGGCCAAGTGATCTACTTTTTCAACACGTATCTCATGCAACCTAATTATAATTTGCAGATGGCTTGGCCAAGTGAGCTACTTCCGCCATGCATTCGAAGGGATTACTACGTCCGTGTATGGTCACAACCGGACTGACCTCTATTGCTCCGAGGCATATTGCATCTTCAAAAAGCCAGTAAAGTTCTTGCAGGAGCTGGAAATGTACGAAGAGTCTTATTGGATAAATGTAGGGGTTCTATTCGGGTGGATTACGGTTTTGTATATAGCTCTATATCTTTCACTCAAGTGGAAGATTTATAAGTCAAAATAGTAAAGCAGAAGATTGTATTACAATATTTCATAACACCTATAGTAATTAACAGTGTATTATAGTATTATATCACTGACATACCTCAATCTCAGGTGTTGGTTAGCATGCTTGTGAATTATGATATTACTAGGAAAACGCTCCGCGTTGACAGATGAGCGATTTTTTCCAATGTTTCAAATCAAATAAATCATTTGCATATCATACTACTCTTTTTTTTTTAAATACCTTTATAATAAACATATGATTTTTTTACAAGATGGCGGATCAAGTTACAACCTTATTACTTAAGTATATTATTTCTCAATATGTTGCTAATAAATTCACGAAATATTATTTAAATCCTATAAGAAGTTTTCTTTAAAGAAATTAAAACCTTCAAGTTGATGGATTTCCGCATACTTTCATTCGACCGTGGTCTACTCAATAGGCTCTAATCCATAAACTATTAAACCTATCAGTGTATGGAACAGTGGCGTAGCTACGCCTTTACGGGCCCGGGTGCAAACTGGACACGACGGGCCCCCCCATTTTTGGGAATGGTTTGCATGGTTTGCACGATCAAAGAGATAATGAATCGTTTATCTTGAGACATTAATTTATTAAAGTTGGTCTTGTCAGTCGAGTAGCTAGTATTGGTCTGCTCAGGGATATCAGTAGGTTCCTGTATACCGGTAAATCATCATTGTGTAACTCTTCAACTAAAAGTTGCTGTTGCTCTTGATTATCATCAGGATCAGTTGTATCTTTACTTTCGGTTTGGTACGGTTGCACTGATGGACGACTAGTACGTACTTGAAAGAATGTGTCAAGTTTTGGTTGCTGTTTGATTCGTTATTCGTTTATCACTTTCTTTCTTTTCTCCCTTTTCATGGCGCCACTTTCATGTTTATACACATTCATGTTTGAAACGTAAATTTTAACTCACTGTATATAGGCATAACAGGCCTACTATATTTCAATAACTCAAACCACACGACACAATCATACACAATAGGCCTAACCCAACAAATATTAGTTTTTAAAATATGTAGAACTAACCGCAGTAAAAGCACTAAGAGGATCGGGGACACTCAGAGTTCACTTCACACACGCGCCCACACCCAGTGAGGGAGCAACGAATACTAAATTGATGAACAACCCTCTCCTAAAAGAGAAGCCATCAGTCCAAATAGCTTTTCTTGACCATGGCAAATCCGTCTGCTTGTCACTTATTTATTCAATTCCAAGAAAAGCTAATTGGATAACTATTTATAGTAAAAAAAAGCCAAATTCGTTTGTAAGTGTGCCCGGGCCCCTCTGGGGCCCGGGCCCGAGTGCAACTGCACCCTCTGCCACCCGATAGCTACGCCACTGGTATGGAAAGTTCCATAATGTAGATACAGACTATATCTATAATTTAATATTGTTTTATCATACAATAACCCGCTTTTAAATCATAATAAAAGCTTTTTAATTTGTCGACCAAGTTCGTTGTTAACTTTTGCATGTTTGCCGTGAACGTCATTAAATATAACACGTCATTGTAGGCATTCTATGATAGCTATCAAAATTCCAAATACATAGTGAGAAAGGTCTGACTCCGTTAGCCATTTCGGCAGCATACTATGTGCATCTGGCTTCAATGGTCCGCAAATGCGAATCATATCGGTGGAACACTGTAAAAACGAAGAAAATTACTTCCGTAAATAAACAATATTTGTTTATAGCATGGCGGTTGAAGCTACAATTTTGAAACTGTTGTCGAGTGTTGGTACTATTGATGTGGACTTCGATAGAAAAAATTATTTATATCGGTGTGTAAGTTTTAATTTAATTAAATAAATAAAAAAACATGTGTTTCATTTGTAAAATTTTTGTAGGTTGGCATCGTACGTCATTGTAGCCATTCTATGAAAGCTATCGAAATTCCAAATAAAAATGCATAGGTATTGTTACGTACGCTATGTTTGTTGTATACTATGTGCATCTAACTGCAATAGTCCGTAAACGCGAATCATATCGGTGGAACACTGTAAAAAGAAAGAAAGTATTGTCGTAAATAAACAATATTTTTTTATAACATGGCGGATGATTAAACAATTTTGAAACTATTGTCAAGTGTTGGTATTGTTAATGTTAACCTACAAGTGAAATATTATTTAAATCCGTTTGTAAGTTTTAATTAAATTAAATAAATAAACAAATTTTGTTTTTCAGAAATTAATTTTTTGTAGGTTGGCATCTTGACGAATTTTGCTGCTTATGTTAACAGCATCGGGTTTAGTGGTCACAAATGTTGACCGAAAATGTCAGCCAAATACGTCAAGCCGTTTGACCTGTGCGCGACGAACAAAATTTAGCGCACATACATACAGACATACATACATACACACGGACAAAGCGCCGATCGAGTTGTATGGAGAGATCCACTCCGCTTCGCTACGCTCATCTAACTAATATACTAGGAAAACGCTCCGCGTTGACAGATGAGCGATTTTTTTCAATGTATCAAATCAAATAAATCATTTGCATATCATATTACTCTTTAAAAAAAAAATACCTTTATAATAAACATATGATTTTTTTACAAGATGGCGGATCAAGTTACAACCTTATATCTTAAGTATATTATTTCTTGATATGACGCTAATAAATGCACGAAATATTATTTAAATCCGTTAAGAAGTTTTCTTTAAAGAAATTAAAACCTTCAAGTTGATGGATTTCCGCATAATTTCATTTGACCGTGGTCTACTCAATAGGCTCTAATTCATGAACTTTTGAAGCTATCAGTGTATGGAAAACTCAATAATGTAGATACAGACTATATCTAAAATGCAATATTGTTTTATTATACAATAACTTGCATTTAAACTATAATAATAGCTTTTTAAATTATCGACCAAGTTTGTTGTTATTTTCTGCATGTTTGCCGTGAAAGTCATAAAACATAACACGTCATTGTAGCCATTCTATGATAGCTATCAAAATTCCAAATATACAGTGAGAAAGGTCTGACTGCGTAAGCCATTTCGGCAGCATACTATGTGCATCTAACTTCAATGGTCCGCAAATGCGAATCATATCGGTGGAACACTGTAAAAATGAAGACAGATATAGCTAAAAATAAACAATATTTTTTTACAACATGGCGGTTAAAGCTGAAATTTTGAAACTGTTGTCGAGTGTTGGTACTATTGATGTGGACTTACATATAAAAAATTATTTATATCGGTGTGTAAGTTTTAATTTAATTAAATAAATAACAAAACATGTGTTTTAGTTGTTAATTTTTTGTAGGTTGGCATCTTACGTCATTGTAGCCTTTTAAAGACAGCTATCGACATTCCAAATAATACTGAGAAAGGTATGATTGCGTACGTTAATGTTTACTTTAAGCATCTTACTACAAAGGTCTGCAAATGCGAACTGTATCGGTGGAGCACTGTAAAAATGAAGAAATTATTGTTGTAAATAAACAATATTTTTTTATGACATGACGGGTAAACTTACAATTTTGAAACTATTGTCAAGTGTTGAAACTATTGATGTTAACCTACAAGTGAAACAAAATTAAAATCCGTGTGTAAGTTTTAATTTAATTAAATAAATAAACAAATTTTGTTTTTCAGTAATTATTTTTTTGTAGGTTGGCATCTTGACGAATTTTGCTGGTTATGTTAACAGCATCAAGTTTAGTGGTCACGAATGTTGCCCGAAAATTTCAGCAAAATACGTCAAGCCGTTTGACCTGTGCGCGACGAACAAAATTTGGCGCACATACAGACAGACATACATACAGACACACAGACAAAGCGCCGATCGAGTTGTATGGAGAGATTCACTCCGCTTCGCTACGCTCATCTAACTAGGAAAACGCTCTGCGTTGACAGATGAGCGATTTTTTTCAATGTATCAAATGAAATAAATCATTTGTATATCATATTACTATTTCAACAACAAAAAATGCCTTTTTAGTAATCTTATGAATTTTTAAGCGAGCGAAGCGAGCGTTTCCACTTGACTCTTATGGCACTTCGTTCTGTTTTTTTGTTTGTTTGTTTTTTGTTTGTTTGTTTGTTTGTTTGTTTTTTTTTTTTTTTTTTTATGTCCGTCGATAGCGGTCGAACGGAAAGTCCGATCAACTTGACATTTGGACCATCCACAAGCCTCGATGTGGATTGAAGGTGTATAGTTTTGAGGCAAAATCGTTCGAAAAGTTATAAAGTTACACCATAGTTACTGCAAAATATTTTTCTAAAACAAAATGGCGGCAAAATGTGAGATAGCCAGATTTTTTTACAGATTTTTCCGGTCACGAATATGTTAATGTAATGGCGATTTGATAAATATTGGCAAAGTTACACGAAAGTTACTCGAAAATATTTTTCTAAAACGCAGTAACGGCAAAATGTGAGGTGGCTATCTTATAGTAAATTTTTGTCTTGTCACGAATATACTAATGTAAACGCGATCCAATACGTATTAGAGGCAGAAATTACATTTCTATTGCTGTCAATAAGTGTTAGTAACGGTGGCGGACCGTGTTGAAAACATGACCACGAAAATTCTTAGCAACGCACATTGCACTGCATACAACAATGTCGGAAAGTATAATAGCCATGGAAATAAGAACAATTTTTGCAATGCGCATTCTTGAATTGTTGTTAATTGTTGTTCGTATTAGCATTGAAAACTTTTCGCCAGAAAGTTCGAAGATATTGACGCGCTCGCTTATCAACGCGTCAAACAGAGCGTTTTCCTAGTTTACAAAATGGCGAATCAAGTAACAACCTTGTTACTTGTGTATAATATTGCTCGATATGTTGCTAATGAATTCGCGAAATGTTATTTTAATCCGTTAAGATGGTTTCTTTAAATAAATTAAAACCTGTAAGTTGATTTTTCAATGGATTTTCGCAAAATTTCATTCGACCGTGGTCTACTTAATAGGCTCTTATTCATAAACTATTAAGCCTACCTGTGAATGGAAAGTTCCATAATTAAGCGAGCGAAGCGAGCGTTTTCACTTGACTTTTATGGCACTTCGTTCTGTTTTTTTTTTGTTTGTTTGTTTGTTTGTTTGTTTGTTTGTTTGTTTTTTTTTTATGTCTGTCGATAGCGGTCGAACGGAAAGTCCAATCAACTTGAAATTTGGACCATCCACAAGCCTCGATGTGGATTGAAGGTGTATAGTTTTAAGGCAAAATCGTTTGGAAAGTTACAAAGTTACACCATAGTTACTGCAAAATATTTTTCTGAAACAAAATGGCGGCAAAATGTGAGATAGCCATATTTTTTTAAACTTTTTTTCCGGTAACGAATATGTTCACTTTATGGCGATACGATAAATATTGGCAAAGTTACACAAAAGTTACTCGAAAATATTTTTCTGAAACTCAGTAACAGAAAAATTTGAGGTGGCTATCTTATAGTAAATGTTTGTCCGGTCACGAATATACTAATTTAAACGCAATCAGATACGTTTTCGAGGTAGAAATTACATTTCTATTGCTGTCAAAAACTGTTAGTAACGGTGGCGGACCGCGGCGAAAACAAGACACCGAAAATTCTTAGCAACGCTTACTGCACGACGTCCAACAATGTCGGGAAATATAATAGCTATGGAAATTAGAAAAATCTTTGCACTGCGCATCCTTGAATTGTTGTTAATTATTGTTTTTATTATCTTTGAGATCTTTTCGCCAGAACGTTCGTAGATATTGACGCGCTCGCTTATCAACGCGTCAAACAGAGCGTTTTCCTAGTGTAGATACAAACTATATCTAAAATGTAACATTGTTTAATCATACAATAACCCGCTTTTAAATCATAATAAAAGCTTTTTAATTTGTCGACCAAGTTCGTTGTTACTTTTGCATGTTTGCCGTGAACGTCATTAAATATAACACGTCATTGTAGCCATTCTATGATAGCTATCAAAATTCCAAATACATAGTGAGAAAGGTCTGACTGCGTAAGCCATTTCGGCAGCATAGTATGTGTATCTTACTTCAATAATCTGCAAATGCGAATCATATCGGTGGAACACTGTAAAAACGAAGAAAATTACTGCCGTAAATAAACAATATTTGTTTATAACATGGCGGTTAAAGCTACAATTACGAAACTTTTGTCGAGTGTTGGTACTATTGATGTGGACTCACATATAAAAGATTATTTTTATCGGTGTGTAAGTTTTAATTTAATTAAATAAATAACAAAACATGTGTTTCAGTTGTTAAGTTTTTGTAGGTTGGCATCTTACGTCATTGTAGCCATTCTATGACAGCTATCGCAATTCCAAATAAAACTCCATAGGTATTGTTACGTACGCTATGTTTGGTGTATACTATGTGCAGCTAAATGCAATAGTCCGCAAATGCGAATCATATCGGTGGAACACTGTAAGAATGTAGAAAGTGTCGTCGGAAATAAACAATATTTTTTTATAACATGGCGGATAAACTTACAATTTTGAAACTTTTTCCAAGTGTTGAAAACGTTAATGGTAATGTACAGGTGAAACATCATTTAAATCCGCGTGTAAGTTTTAATTTAATTAAATAAATAAACAAATTTTGTTTTTCAGAAATTAATTTTTTGTAGGTTGGCATCTTGACGAATTTTGCTGGTAATGTTATAGTCTTCGCCATTTGGTGATAGCTGGCGGAAAAGTCTTTGATTCTAAATCCTCTTGTAACTCTAGCTGACCCACGATTTAACAGATAATTGAGCGGCGACAGGAATACCCGAAAAATTTAACCCATTTGTTTGTATATCCACATTTTTAAGAAAACATATATTTTTCTTTTTGGTCATCCTGAACTCATAATGCTATACAGAGAGAGAACTGGGTAGAAGAGAATAAGTTCAATGAGGCATAATGGTCTTGACATGGGGTTCCAATAGCGAATACTACCCTTCTCTTTCTGTCTTGTTCTTTCTCTGTCGACCTTCCCATTATCCTTGGAGTGCAGTTTTGTGTTAGGATCTTTGAATAGGGATTGTGTTGCATGTTAGAAAGAAAGTAGCTTATGGACGATTCGGGGAAGGATGTACAAAATATGTAAACAATCCCTTGAAATGTACAGATATCGCGACCTAAACGTCATAGTCATTCCAACACACATCATTTTCATTTCCTTTCGTTTCAGCGCTCAGACAGTAAACCGTTCTTCATTATCCACATCACCCGGTAGCGAGCGGTTTCTTGTCACTGTCAACTTAAAACCCACAAAAGTGGAACACTTGTAGTGGTCAACCCCCTACTGACAGCCAAAAGCCGGTAGCTATCACCAAATGGCGAAGACTATAACAGCATCGAGTTTAGTGGTCACAAATGTTGACCGAAAATTTCAGCCAAATAAGTCAAGCCGTATGGCCTGTGCGCGACGAACAAAATTTAGCGCACATACAGACATACACACAGACAAAGCGCCGATCGAGTTGTATGGAGAGATTCACTCCGCTTCGCTACGCTCATCTAAATAAGTCCGTAGATTTGAAAATCTGCACATGAGAGAAATTATGATGGTTTGTGTAAAGTAGGCCTATGTAGTATACAGTTGTGTGCCCAGTGTGTGTCAAGTATGTAAAGTATGTAATGTATGTAAAGTATGTATTGTATATGTAGAACTTAGTAGTACGTAAAGTGTGCACAGTTGTGTGCAGATGTGTGTGTAAATATGTAAAGTATGTAATGTATGTAATTGTAAACTATATGTAGTAGTAGTACGTAAAGTGTGTACAGTTGTGTGCCCAGTGTATGTAAAGTGTGTAAAGTAAGTAAAGTATGTAAAGTATGTAAAGTATGTAAAGTATATATAGTACGTAAAGTGTGTACAGTTGTGTGCCCAGTGTGTGTAAAGTGTGTAAAGTATGTACAGTATTAAAGTATGTAAAGTATGTAAAGTATGTAAAGTATATATAGTACGTAATGTGTGTACAGTCATGTGCCCATGTGTGTGTAACTGTAAAAGATGTAATGTATGTAAAGTATGTAAAGTATATGTAGTAGTAGTATGTAAAGTGATGATGTAAAGATGAGTTGTCTGCAGATGTGTGTGTGAAGTAAACTATAGACCAAAGCAGGGGCGGACAGGCCCACCGGGCAACCGGGCAAATGCCCGGTGGCCTGCCTGTTTTGGCCCAAATTTGGCCTGGTCCGACTGGAACAGGCATAAACTAAACTGCCTGGCGCCAGTTGCCGCGCTGGCGGCGCTGCCCACCGTGTACCTATGAGTGAAGAAAACACTAATCTACTAATAACAATCAGATAGTGGTGTGCGCTGCCCGGCATAGGCGTTCGCAGGAGGGGGCAAGGGGGGCAGTTTCCCCCCCATTAGGATAGGTGTTTGTTTTTTGCAGAATGAGGCATTAGATTGGAAAATCATATTTAGTGGCGCTTTGCTCGCAAGTCACAACACAGTAGAAATGTCTATAAATATATTCCTCCAATTTTTACTGTTTCTCCAACTGCCTTGCCCGTTTGGCACGGGAGAAAATAGGTCCAGGGACAGTGCCTGTCGTAAGAGGCGACAAAAATGATGTCGTATATGACATAATGGTTCTTATTTTATCTGAAGTCCTAGATTGGTTTGACTTTGGAATGAGCTGACCGGAGTCAACATCACCTGTTGCCCTAACAACAAAATTTTGGCTTTGTGACTGACCACTATTCCATCACTTTGTAACAATGATATCACTGATAAATTAAACCATTCAACAGACAACCTTTACTCCTCCTAAAACGCTTTAAAACACATTAAAAGGCGCCGTTTTTTAAAAATCGCCTGCGGCGCTTTTTTGTAGTGGATATTCCCCCTACACTTGGAAGGTGTGGGGCGCCGCCGGGAAGTACTTTGGCCGGGAATTTATTGTGCCCCCCCCCCCATTGATCAACCTTTGCGCACGCCTCAGCGCTGCAGTCCCTCCCACAGAACAATGTAAATTTTTGCTGACAATTTTATATTCTTTACCAATTATGTAAAACACTATGTTACTGTTAAGAAGATATAGATTTCACGATAAACTTTCGCTTTCCATTGTCAATAATATACTCGAAAATCAATGGGCTTACATGTGCAAGTTTGAAATTTAAATTTCTTTAAATCCGAGTCCCTCCCCCCCCCCCCCCTGCCCCCCTTCCGTAACGATATTGCAAGGTTTAAATTACATAGTAGAATCGTTGGATTTCGGTGTAACTTGATGTCATTTTCATCAGTTGTTAGACAGTGTTCCAATCTTCTTGCTGGTGTTTTTTCTACTTTTAACCGACGAAAACTACAGTATTTCGGTAGTGCATTCAGCCTGCTATGTTTTTTCTAAAACGCACCAAATGCCTTCTAAAAACCTGATTTGAAAAAATTTCGCCTGTGGCGCTGTTGTTGGGGGGCCACAGCCCCCCAAACCCCCCGTGCCTGGCCTGACCAAAAGTTTGCCCGGCCTGGAATTTTTTCCCAGTCCGCCCCTGGACCAAAGAATGCCCAAGGCACACAATTTCGCGTGTATGTTATCTGTTTTCGTATTGTGAATGTAACTGTAGTCAATCACAGCAGTTACATTAGTATTTTATTAGTATTACATTAGTAGTATATTGTATTCAGTTTGATTAATATAGATACTTACATATTTTGTATCATTTCAATCTGTTTTATATGATGCGATAAGATATTGTGTATAAGCTTTTATCAGCTAATTTTTACACTAATAAAACCTTTATTGGTCTCTGCAGCCAAAGCTGTTGCCACATGGCACAGAATAAAAAAACACACACTTTATATAATGGAATAAATTTACAATGTATACACATATTTTTATACTCTTAACTTTGATAGATATACATAGTTCACATTTAAAAATATCCAGTGATTTTATTTCTCTTATAAAAGCAGGTAAATTATTATTGCATGTAGCTGTGCATGTAAATAAATAGCTCAACATATTACAAACTTAAAACAAATCAACAGAATAAAACTCTTCTTTTAATAATGTATTTCAATTCATTGATCCACTTTTACCATTCCAAAATCGCTTATAAAAGTCGAAATTCCAACAAAAACAAAACCTCTATGAAGCCCCCCACACAACCAAAATGTGTATGGTGAGTGTTCTCTTGATCGACCCTTCTTGACCCAAAGTCCGTTATTCCCAAGATCACAATGATCTCAGCCTAGTCGATACAAGGTCCGTCGATCCCCTGGCGGAGGTTTACGCTTGTAGTCGATACGCCAGAGATCAAGCAGACCTTGGTCAATCCCTTGGTGGGAGTACGTCATCATCACCATCTACTAACCTTGATTGTTGTTGTGTATTGTCGCACATGATAATCATACGAAGTAGTAGGAGCGCAAGATGTACTTTTTTGGCTCTCGTTGGCTATTCGTGGAAGAGTATAGCGGTAAACGGGATTATGCAAAGGCATGTATAAAAATGATTTTGGACCAGGGTTACATCGGCAGATTTGCTGCAGACGGCGTCAGTGGTGTCGCGACGCCACCTGACGCCGCCACACGACGCCACCGAACGTTTTGGCTTATAACGTTTACACCGTTTGTCCTACAGAAAAACAAAAAATGATTTTTCATTAAGTTTTTAAATACAAATTGATTGGTACCAAAAACGTTGTGATTAGATGAGCGTAGCGAAGCAGAGTGAATCTCACATTTCAACTCGATTGGCGCTTTTCTTTGATTGTGCACAAAAGTTTGTTCGTCACGCACAGGGCACACGGCTTGACGGATTGGCTGAAATTTTAGATAAACTCTTGTGACTACAAGTATAGATGCTGTTAACATAAACAAGAAAGTCCGTCAAGATTCCAACCTACAAAAAAATAATTAGTGAAAAATATCAAGTTTTAATTTTTTGTTCTTCGCGCACAGGTTAAACTTCTTAACGGATTTGGCTGAAATTTTAAGTCAACACTTTGGACTATTAAAGTAGATGCTGTTAACATAACCAAGAAAATCCGTCAAGATGCCAACCTACAAAAAATTTATTAGTAAAAATTTCAAGTTTTAATTTGTTTTATTAAAATTTATGGACGGATTTAAATATTTTTTTATATTTATGTCCAAAATAAGAATATTGACACGTGATAAAAGTTTGAAAGTAGTACCTTGAACCGCCATTTTGTAAAAAATATTTTTTTTTTTGTATGCAAAAGTTTGTTCGTCGAGCACAAGTCAAACGGCTTGACGTATTTGGATGAAATTTTCAGTGAACACTCACGCTCACTACACAAGATGCTGTTAGCATATCCAGCAAAATCCGTCAAGATGGCAACCTACAAAAAAATAACTACTAAAACAAATAAAATATTTTATTTATTTTCTAAATTAAAACTTGCCGTCGGATTTTAATAATTTTTTTAAATGAATTGCAAAATAATAGTGTCAACATATGACAGGAGTATTTAAATTGTTTTGTTAACGGACATCTTGTAACCAAATATTTGTTTATTTACGGCAATATATTTTGCTATTGTCAACTTTTTTGCTAATATCTGTACTCCCGTTTGGGTCCTGGGTAGAATTTGGCCCAGGTAATATATCTGTCGATTATAAGAGGCGAGAAAATAAGGGCCCTCCTTTCTCTGTCCTCCAAGGAGCATTAAAAGCACGCATTCCTGTCCACCACGATAAGTTAACAGTTGCTGACAAGAGCATATGCTCCGGTAGGGCCACCGTAGCCGGACAGGTCGAAGCCAAACGAAA
>OX246738.1:57309376-57351876 GCA_945910005.1 Isoperla grammatica
ACAACCTTAAATCTTATGCTTAAAAAATCTGTGTGGACCAGCCTTTACACACACAGAATAGAAATAACCACGTCAAAATTTAAGCTCCTAGATCTGTGACCAGTGGTTTTGATCGTTGTTTTTTTCTTCTGTTTATGGCAGAACACGATGTCTACTAGCCTATCACACGCAGCAACCATGTACCGGTATGTTTGAATGGTGCATATGTGCAGCGTAGCAGACGGTTGCCCAGTAGCTTAGCGACAGTTGTGTGAGCAAGACCTGCCTGACTGACTGTCGACATACATGGCTGCCATACAGGGACAAGGAACCAGCTCATACCGCCTTATACCAAACGATGAAAAGTTGAACCTTCTGTTCAATGACCTACGCTATTCGGTACCGGGCAAAAAGGGTAAGTTGAGGTACGTGTCATTCATTTGTGCCAGAACGCATGTGGGTTGATTTTTTTTTAAAATGGAGCATGCGCGCGCCAATCATTCATTATTTTATTTTCCTGATCATTCCTATTTCCGAGAAATAATACTACAGTTGTGATGTCTCCATTAGGGGCCGATACAATGAAATGCATTTTCTGGAATTTCATATCATTAAATTTCGTCTCCCAGTGGATAAGTATATAATATAGCCTAGTGTATGATTATATACGGTGTTTTAAGCTTAATCCAGCTTTATGGATAATGCATCAAGGAGTAATAGCGTTTGTAATAAACGTTTGCCCCGACTGGAGATCGAACCCAGATACACAGGCTCTACGTATTATATCACGGTGTTCTTACCGGGGAAGCTGGACCAAACCTATATTAAAATAGTTTTTATGATTTTTATGATTGTTGACACAATAACCGAAGAGAACAGTAGACTGCATACCCACAAATAGTTTTATATAGGTAGGTAGGTACTATATTTTGATCTGACCTTTTGCCAGGCAAGGTGAAGGAGGTTCTCCATGACGTCAACGGACAGATCCTGAGTGGACGTCTCACCGCCATCTTGGGTCCCTCTGATCACGTGGTCTGACCCGCCATCTTGTTTGTTGCCAGGCAAGGTGAAGGAGGTTCTCCATGACGTCAACGGACAGATCCTGAGTGGACGTCTCACCGCCATCTTGGGTCCCTCTGATCACGTGGTCCGACCCGCCATCTTGTTTGTTGCCAGGCAAGGTGAAGGAGGTTCTCCATGACGTCAACGGACAGATCCTGAGTGGACGTCTCACCGCCATCTTGGGTCCCTCTGATCACGTGGTCTGACCCGCCATCTTGTTTGTTGCCAGGCAAGGTGTGGAGGTTCTCCATGACGTCAACGGACAGATCCTGAGTGGACGTCTCACCGCCATCTTGGGTCCCTCTGATCACGTGGTCCGACCCGCCATCTTGTTTGTTGCCAGGCAAGGTGAAGGAGGTTCTCCATGACGTCAACGGACAGATCCTGAGTGGACGTCTCACCGCCATCTTGGGTCCCTCTGATCACGTGGTCTGACCCGCCATCTTGTTTGTTGCCAGGCAAGGTGAAGGAGGTTCTCCATGACGTCAACGGACAGATCCTGAGTGGACGTCTCACCGCCATCTTGGGTCCCTCTGATCACGTGGTCTGACCCGCCATCTTGTTTGTTGCCAGGCAAGGTGAAGGAGGTTCTCCATGACGTCAACGGACAGATCCTGAGTGGCCGTCTCACCGCCATCTTGGGTCCCTCTGATCACGTGGTCTGACCCGCCATCTTGTTTGTTGCCAGGCAAGGTGAAGGAGGTTCTCCATGGCGTCAACGGACAGATCCTGAGTGGACGTCTCACCGCCATCTTGGGTCCCTCTGATCACGTGGTCTGACCCGCCATCTTGTTTGTTGCCAGGCAAGGTGAAGGAGGTTCTCCATGACGTCAACGGACAGATCCTGAGTGGACGTCTCACCGCCATCTTGGGTCCCTCTGATCACGTGGTCTGACCCGCCATCTTGTTTGTTGCCAGGCAAGGTGAAGGAGGTTCTCCATGACGTCAACGGACGGACAGATCCTGAGTGGACGTCTCACCGCCATCTTGGGTCCCTCTGATCACGTGGTCTGACCCACCATCTTGTTTGTTGCCAGGCAAGGTGAAGGAGGTTCTCCATGGCGTCAACGGACAGATCCTGAGTGGACGTCTCACCGCCATCTTGGGTCCCTCTGATCACGTGGTCTGACCCGCCATCTTGTTTGTTGCCAGGCAAGGTGAAGGAGGTTCTCCATGACGTCAACGGACAGATCCTGAGTGGACGTCTCACCGCCATCTTGGGTCCCTCTGATCACGTGGTCTGACCCGCCATCTTGTTTGTTGCCAGGCAAGGTGAAGGAGGTTCTCCATGACGTCAACGGACAGATCCTGAGTGGACGTCTCACCGCCATCTTGGGTCCCTCTGATCACGTGGTCTGACCCGCCATCTTGTTTGTTGCCAGGCAAGGTGAAGGAGGTTCTCCATGACGTCAACGGACAGATCCTGAGTGGACGTCTCACCGCCATCTTGGGTCCCTCTGATCACGTGGTCTGACCCGCCATCTTGTTTGTTGCCAGGCAAGGTGAAGGAGGTTCTCCATGGCGTCAACGGACAGATCCTGAGTGGACGTCTCACCGCCATCTTGGGTCCCTCTGATCACGTGGTCTGACCCGCCATCTTGTTTGTTGCCAGGCAAGGTGAAGGAGGTTCTCCATGACGTCAACGGACAGATCCTGAGTGGACGTCTCACCGCCATCTTGGGTCCCTCTGATCACGTGGTCTGACCCGCCATCTTGTTTGTTGCCAGGCAAGGTGAAGGAGGTTCTCCATGACGTCAACGGACAGATCCTGAGTGGACGTCTCACCGCCATCTTGGGTCCCTCTGATCACGTGGTCTGACCCGCCATCTTGTTTGTTGCCAGGCAAGGTGAAGGAGGTTCTCCATGACGTCAACGGACAGATCCTGAGTGGACGTCTCACCGCCATCTTGGGTCCCTCTGATCACGTGGTCTGACCCGCCATCTTGTTTGTTGCCAGGCAAGGTGAAGGAGGTTCTCCATGACGTCAACAGACAGATCCTGAGTGGACGTCTCACCGCCATCTTGGGTCCCTCTGATCACGTGGTCTGACCCGCCATCTTGTTTGTTGCCAGGCAGGGTGAAGGAGGTTCTCCATGACGTCAACGGACAGATCCTGAGTGGACGTCTCACCGCTATCTTGGGTCCCTCTGATCACGTGGTCTGACCCGCCATCTTGTTTGTTGCCAGGCAAGGTGAAGGAGGTTCTCCATGGCGTCAACGGACAGATCCTGAGTGGACGTCTCACCGCCATCTTGGGTCCCTCTGATCACGTGGTTTGACCCGCCATCTTGTTTGTTGCCAGGCAAGGTGAAGGAAGTTCTCCATGGCGTCAACGGACAGATCCTGAGTGGACGTCTCACCGCCATCTTGGGTCCCTAAGATCACGTGGTCTGACCCGCCATCTTGTTTGTTGCCAGGCAAGGTGAAGGAGGTTCTCCATGACGTCAACGGACAGATCCTGAGTGGACGTCTCACCGCCATCTTGGGTCCCTCTGATCACGTGGTCTGACCCGCCATCTTGTTTGTTGCCAGGCAAGGTGAAGGAGGTTCTCCATGGCGTCAACGGACAGATCCTGAGTGGACGTCTCACCGCCATCTTGGGTCCCTCTGATCACGTGGTCCGACCCGCCATCTTGTTTGTTGCCAGGCAAGGTGAAGGAGGTTCTCCATGACGTCAACGGACAGATCCTGAGTGGACGTCTCACCGCCATCTTGGGTCCCTCTGATCACGTGGTCTGACCCGCCATCTTGTTTGTTGCCAGGCAAGGTGAAGGAGGTTCTCCATGGCGTCAACGGACAGATCCTGAGTGGACGTCTCACCGCCATCTTGGGTCCCTCTGATCACGTGGTGTGACCCGCCATCTTGTTTGTTGCCAGGCAAGGTGAAGGAGGTTCTCCATGACGTCAACGGACAGATCCTGAGTGGACGTCTCACCGCCATCTTGGGTCCCTCTGATCACGTGGTCTGACCCGCCATCTTGTTTGTTGCCAGGCAAGGTGAAGGAGGTTCTCCATGACGTCAACGGACAGATCCTGAGTGGCCGTCTCACCGCCATCTTGGGTCCCTCTGATCACGTGGTCTGACCCGCCATCTTGTTTGTTGCCAGGCAAGGTGAAGGAGGTTCTCCATGGCGCCAACGGACAGATCCTGAGTGGACGTCTCACCGCCATCTTGGGTCCCTCTGATCACGTGGTCTGACCCGCCATCTTGTTTGTTGCCAGGCAAGGTGAAGGAGGTTCTCCATGACGTCAACGGACAGATCCTGAGTGGCCGTCTCACCGCCATCTTGGGTCCCTCTGATCACGTGGTCTGACCCGCCATCTTGTTTGTTGCCAGGCAAGGTGAAGGAGGTTCTCCATGACGTCAACGGACAGATCCTGAGTGGACGTCTCACCGCCATCTTGGGTCCCTCTGATCACGTGGTCTGACCCGCCATCTTGTTTGTTGCCAGGCAAGGTGAAGGAGGTTCTCCATGACGTCAACGGACAGATCCTGAGTGGACGTCTCACCGCCATCTTGGGTCCCTCTGATCACGTGGTCCGACCCGCCATCTTGTTTGTTGCCAGGCAAGGTGAAGGAGGTTCTCCATGACGTCAACGGACAGATCCTGAGTGGACGTCTCACCGCCATCTTGGGTCCCTCTGATCACGTGGTCTGACCCGCCATCTTGTTTGTTGCCAGGCAAGGTGTGGAGGTTCTCCATGACGTCAACGGACAGATCCTGAGTGGACGTCTCACCGCCATCTTGGGTCCCTCTGATCACGTGGTCCGACCCGCCATCTTGTTTGTTGCCAGGCAAGGTGAAGGAGGTTCTCCATGACGTCAACGGACAGATCCTGAGTGGACGTCTCACCGCCATCTTGGGTCCCTCTGATCACGTGGTCTGACCCGCCATCTTGTTTGTTGCCAGGCAAGGTGAAGGAGGTTCTCCATGACGTCAACGGACAGATCCTGAGTGGACGTCTCACCGCCATCTTGGGTCCCTCTGATCACGTGGTCTGACCCGCCATCTTGTTTGTTGCCAGGCAAGGTGAAGGAGGTTCTCCATGACGTCAACGGACAGATCCTGAGTGGCCGTCTCACCGCCATCTTGGGTCCCTCTGATCACGTGGTCTGACCCGCCATCTTGTTTGTTGCCAGGCAAGGTGAAGGAGGTTCTCCATGGCGTCAACGGACAGATCCTGAGTGGACGTCTCACCGCCATCTTGGGTCCCTCTGATCACGTGGTCTGACCCGCCATCTTGTTTGTTGCCAGGCAAGGTGAAGGAGGTTCTCCATGACGTCAACGGACAGATCCTGAGTGGACGTCTCACCGCCATCTTGGGTCCCTCTGATCACGTGGTCTGACCCGCCATCTTGTTTGTTGCCAGGCAAGGTGAAGGAGGTTCTCCATGACGTCAACGGACGGACAGATCCTGAGTGGACGTCTCACCGCCATCTTGGGTCCCTCTGATCACGTGGTCTGACCCACCATCTTGTTTGTTGCCAGGCAAGGTGAAGGAGGTTCTCCATGGCGTCAACGGACAGATCCTGAGTGGACGTCTCACCGCCATCTTGGGTCCCTCTGATCACGTGGTCTGACCCGCCATCTTGTTTGTTGCCAGGCAAGGTGAAGGAGGTTCTCCATGACGTCAACGGACAGATCCTGAGTGGACGTCTCACCGCCATCTTGGGTCCCTCTGATCACGTGGTCTGACCCGCCATCTTGTTTGTTGCCAGGCAAGGTGAAGGAGGTTCTCCATGACGTCAACGGACAGATCCTGAGTGGACGTCTCACCGCCATCTTGGGTCCCTCTGATCACGTGGTCTGACCCGCCATCTTGTTTGTTGCCAGGCAAGGTGAAGGAGGTTCTCCATGACGTCAACGGACAGATCCTGAGTGGACGTCTCACCGCCATCTTGGGTCCCTCTGATCACGTGGTCTGACCCGCCATCTTGTTTGTTGCCAGGCAAGGTGAAGGAGGTTCTCCATGGCGTCAACGGACAGATCCTGAGTGGACGTCTCACCGCCATCTTGGGTCCCTCTGATCACGTGGTCTGACCCGCCATCTTGTTTGTTGCCAGGCAAGGTGAAGGAGGTTCTCCATGACGTCAACGGACAGATCCTGAGTGGACGTCTCACCGCCATCTTGGGTCCCTCTGATCACGTGGTCTGACCCGCCATCTTGTTTGTTGCCAGGCAAGGTGAAGGAGGTTCTCCATGACGTCAACGGACAGATCCTGAGTGGACGTCTCACCGCCATCTTGGGTCCCTCTGATCACGTGGTCTGACCCGCCATCTTGTTTGTTGCCAGGCAAGGTGAAGGAGGTTCTCCATGACGTCAACGGACAGATCCTGAGTGGACGTCTCACCGCCATCTTGGGTCCCTCTGATCACGTGGTCTGACCCGCCATCTTGTTTGTTGCCAGGCAAGGTGAAGGAGGTTCTCCATGACGTCAACAGACAGATCCTGAGTGGACGTCTCACCGCCATCTTGGGTCCCTCTGATCACGTGGTCTGACCCGCCATCTTGTTTGTTGCCAGGCAGGGTGAAGGAGGTTCTCCATGACGTCAACGGACAGATCCTGAGTGGACGTCTCACCGCTATCTTGGGTCCCTCTGATCACGTGGTCTGACCCGCCATCTTGTTTGTTGCCAGGCAAGGTGAAGGAGGTTCTCCATGGCGTCAACGGACAGATCCTGAGTGGACGTCTCACCGCCATCTTGGGTCCCTCTGATCACGTGGTTTGACCCGCCATCTTGTTTGTTGCCAGGCAAGGTGAAGGAAGTTCTCCATGGCGTCAACGGACAGATCCTGAGTGGACGTCTCACCGCCATCTTGGGTCCCTAAGATCACGTGGTCTGACCCGCCATCTTGTTTGTTGCCAGGCAAGGTGAAGGAGGTTCTCCATGACGTCAACGGACAGATCCTGAGTGGACGTCTCACCGCCATCTTGGGTCCCTCTGATCACGTGGTCTGACCCGCCATCTTGTTTGTTGCCAGGCAAGGTGAAGGAGGTTCTCCATGGCGTCAACGGACAGATCCTGAGTGGACGTCTCACCGCCATCTTGGGTCCCTCTGATCACGTGGTCCGACCCGCCATCTTGTTTGTTGCCAGGCAAGGTGAAGGAGGTTCTCCATGACGTCAACGGACAGATCCTGAGTGGACGTCTCACCGCCATCTTGGGTCCCTCTGATCACGTGGTCTGACCCGCCATCTTGTTTGTTGCCAGGCAAGGTGAAGGAGGTTCTCCATGGCGTCAACGGACAGATCCTGAGTGGACGTCTCACCGCCATCTTGGGTCCCTCTGATCACGTGGTGTGACCCGCCATCTTGTTTGTTGCCAGGCAAGGTGAAGGAGGTTCTCCATGACGTCAACGGACAGATCCTGAGTGGACGTCTCACCGCCATCTTGGGTCCCTCTGATCACGTGGTCTGACCCGCCATCTTGTTTGTTGCCAGGCAAGGTGAAGGAGGTTCTCCATGACGTCAACGGACAGATCCTGAGTGGCCGTCTCACCGCCATCTTGGGTCCCTCTGATCACGTGGTCTGACCCGCCATCTTGTTTGTTGCCAGGCAAGGTGAAGGAGGTTCTCCATGGCGCCAACGGACAGATCCTGAGTGGACGTCTCACCGCCATCTTGGGTCCCTCTGATCACGTGGTCTGACCCGCCATCTTGTTTGTTGCCAGGCAAGGTGAAGGAGGTTCTCCATGACGTCAACGGACAGATCCTGAGTGGCCGTCTCACCGCCATCTTGGGTCCCTCTGATCACGTGGTCTGACCCGCCATCTTGTTTGTTGCCAGGCAAGGTGAAGGAGGTTCTCCATGACGTCAACGGACAGATCCTGAGTGGCCGTCTCACCGCCATCTTGGGTCCCTCTGATCACGTGGTCTGACCCGCCATCTTGTTTGTTGCCAGGCAGGGTGAAGGAGGTTCTCCATGGCGTCAACGGACAGATCCTGAGTGGACGTCTCACCGCCATCTTGGGTCCCTCTGATCACGTGGTTTGACCCGCCATCTTGTTTGTTGCCAGGCAAGGTGAAGGAGGTTCTCCATGACGTCAACGGACAGATCCTGAGTGGACGTCTCACCGCCATCTTGGGTCCCTCTGGTCACGTGGTCTGACCCGCCATCTTGTTTGTTGCCAGGCAAGGTGAAGGAAGTTCTCCATGGCGTCAACGGACAGATCCTGAGTGGACGTCTCACCGCCATCTTGGGTCCCTAAGATCACGTGGTCTGACCCGCCATCTTGTTTGTTGCCAGGCAAGGTGAAGGAGGTTCTCCATGACGTCAACGGACAGATCCTGAGTGGACGTCTCACCGCCATCTTGGGTCCCTCTGATCACGTGGTCTGACCCGCCATCTTGTTTGTTGCCAGGCAAGGTGAAGGAGGTTCTCCATGGCGTCAACGGACAGATCCTGAGTGGACGTCTCACCGCCATCTTGGGTCCCTCTGATAACGTGGTCTGACCCGCCATCTTGTTTGTTGCCAGGCAAGGTGAAGGAGGTTCTCCATGGCGCCAACGGACAGATCCTGAGTGGACGTCTCACCGCCATCTTGGGTCCCTCTGATCACGTGGTCTGACCCGCCATCTTGTTTGTTGCCAGGCAAGGTGAAGGAGGTTCTCCATGACGTCAACGGACAGATCCTGAGTGGACGTCTCACCGCCATCTTGGGTCCCTCTGATCACGTGGTCTGACCCGCCATCTTGTTTGTTGCCAGGCAAGGTGAAGGAGGTTCTCCATGGCGCCAACGGACAGATCCTGAGTGGACGTCTCACCGCCATCTTGGGTCCCTCTGATCACGTGGTCTGACCCGCCATCTTGTTTGTTGCCAGGCAAGGTGAAGGAGGTTCTCCATGACGTCAACGGACAGATCCTGAGTGGACGTCTCACCGCCATCTTGGGTCCCTCTGATCACGTGGTCTGACCCGCCATCTTGTTTGTTGCCAGGCAAGGTGAAGGAGGTTCTCCATGACGTCAACGGACAGATCCTGAGTTGACGTCTCACCGCCATCTTGGGTCCCTCTGATCACGTGGTCTGACCCGCCATCTTGTTTGTTGCCAGGCAAGGTGAAGGAGGTTCTCCATGACGTCAACGGACAGATCCTGAGTGGACGTCTCACCGCCATCTTGGGTCCCTCTGATCACGTGGTCTGACCCGCCATCTTGTTTGTTGCCAGGCAAGGTGAAGGAGGTTCTCCATGACGTCAACGGACAGATCCTGAGTGGACGTCTCACCGCCATCTTGTGTCCCTCTGATCACGTGGTCTGACCCGCCATCTTGTTTGTTGCCAGGCAAGGTGAAGGAGGTTCTCCATGACGTCAACGGACAGATCCTGAGTGGACGTCTCACCGCCATCTTGGGTCCCTCTGATCACGTGGTCTGACCCGCCATCTTGTTTGTTGCCAGGCAAGGTGAAGGAGGTTCTCCATGACGTCAACGGACAGATCCTGAGTGGACGTCTCACCGCCATCTTGGGTCCCTCTGATCACGTGGTCTGACCCGCCATCTTGTTTGTTGCCAGGCAAGGTGAAGGAGGTTCTCCATGGCGTCAACGGACAGATCCTGAGTGGACGTCTCACCGCCATCTTGGGTCCCTCTGATCACGTGGTCTGACCCGCCATCTTGTTTGTTGCCAGGCAAGGTGAAGGAGGTTCTCCATGACGTCAACGGACAGATCCTGAGTGGACGTCTCACCGCCATCTTGTGTCCCTCTGATCACGTGGTCTGACCCGCCATCTTGTTTGTTGCCAGGCAAGGTAAAGGAGGTTCTCCATGGCGCCAACGGAGAGATCCTGTGTGGACGTCTTACCGCCATTTGGGGTCCCTCTGGGGCCGGCAAGTCCTCTCTACTGAACGTGCTGGCTGGATTTAAGTGAGTAGAAAAACAGAGAAAAAAAATGGACATTGAATTAATGTAGTGAATCGTACGATGAACACCAAACAATTCGAATACCATTTAGTCAAGTTTCATAACTAGTTTATTTTGTTATAGTTTTGGTAAGAATTCTTTCAAGAATTATATCAGACGCAGTTGTAAGGACGCGGGCGGACGTGTCCACCCTCTTTTTTTGTGTGGAAAAGTCATAATTGAAAATTAAATACGATGTTCTAATAGACTGTAGCCTGTAGTTACTTTATACTAATGTGCCGACTGGCCTTTTCCAGACCTTCTGCCAATTGATTTTAGTTCTAGAGAGAGAGCGCACACAATCAAGTCTCTTGAATGCTTATTTATAGCTTATAGGAAAGGTGTACTGGTACACGGACACACCTACACTCATCTTCGTGTAAGTACTTTAGTTTTCCTTAACCTTAAGCAAGTGAGTGTATCCATCATTTTTTTTCAGAAAACGAGAAACCACAAGACGCCCCCTCGACCTAATTTATATGTAGAGATTTCTGTGCTCTACCATTGACCTTGTGTCTGGCTGCTAATTTGAATCCCGTTTTATGTTTTTGAATGGCCGATCGTATCTCAATACATTTATTTAATAAATTCAGGCAATGATACACTCATGATTTGTAACTACATCATTTATGAAAATGGAGACCAATACAAGCCTACACAACACCTACATCTTCCACTTTCATTTATAGTTATGTGGTTATTTCAATTATGAGGAAAACGAGGCGTTCTTAAAATGTGTTTGATATTTACAGGACAAAGAAAGTGACCGGCTCTATACTGATCAACGGGGTGGAGAGACACCCGATACTGTTCCGCACCCAGGCATGTTACATCCCCCAGAATTCGGCCTTGATGGGCCAGCTGACTACGTGGGAAACCCTCAGGGTAGCAGCTAGGCTAAAGCTCACCGCGTCTAACCGTCACCAATGGTGAGACATAACGAGGGCCACAACGCCCATGTTTATTTACTATAGATTCGCATATTAGTTGTTTTTTTGCATTTTAGTATCATGGTTGTATGTTCATTATTTTAACAGCTACCTAGTATAATTTATTTTTATTGAAATCTGAGGTGCCAAAAGATCTAAAATGCTCGCCACGAAATGTTTTTTAACATATTGTACAGCTCCCCTACAAATATTTACTAAAAATGATTGAATACATGTTTAAAAACGAATTGTGTTGAAGTTTAACTGTTCTTCAAAATTAAGAGACTGTTCGGCTTGAATTCCCTCTACACTTTTGTGGTGATCAAAACTCTCACATTTGTGTAGCCTACTCTAGTCCCAAGATAAGTATAGTCACATACCGACATCGTCCTCAGATCCTTATCAACCCGTCCTTTCACACACGCTCATTCCGCGCAAATCCACATATTCCTGGATTTCATTCACACATTCGTAAATGTAGTCTTCCGCTTAGAGTGCACAGGTCTTATTGTACACGCCCGCCGTTTTCTAGGTAACCAACTGAAGCTCACAGGTTATCCCATACGAACCCGGTTCAAAATTAGATATTAGGAACTATAGAGAAATAAAAAATAAAGTTGGTACCATTGGATTCGACTATTTCGTGATCTGAGAGAGTTGGGGCAACTTTACCTTTGCCCGTTATTAACGTTTCAAACATGA
This sequence comes from Isoperla grammatica, assembly GCA_945910005.1. NCBI lineage: Eukaryota > Metazoa > Arthropoda > Insecta > Plecoptera > Perlodidae > Isoperla > Isoperla grammatica. The sequence goes on from OX246738.1 coordinate 57,320,954, forward strand.
TCACAATGCACAAATCGATGACAACGCGTTGTTGAAGGACATGCGATGTGAACGTCTCGAATTACTTCAAGAAATAGCATACATATCACACATTGTAGCTTCCAATATGGCCGTTGTGCCGTCACGAAATGATTCCTCGCCTTTAAACAAACCGAGATGTAGGCGCGCCACCGTCGCGACGATCATGGCCGTCCGAGCCGGGATAAACAACGCACGGCTAAAGCCCATATCACACTGCAATTGGAATCGTAGGTTGGAGTCGCCAATTGCAATCGCAATCTACAATTCTTCAATCACACTTGACAATAAGACAACAAACAAATATATTATTAAAGTTATTGGCTCATTGTTTACGATTGCAATTGTCAGTTCGGAACCTAATGTGATAATGGCCTAATCCCGGCTGTACTGGTTCTCGATTTGTCCGCCAGAGTTCAGCCACTTTGGATTTAAACGCGATGCCACACGCTTGCGCGGAACATGGTGTCTATATCCAGTGGCCCTTCTCTTAACCAAAGGAATATAAGCTTATAGAATCTCTATCACTATTATAATAACGCGCTGTAAGAATCGGCACGATTTTAAATTTGTAAACTCCGCTCTGTCTATTATTCGTTTGATGTATTCAAGCCAATAACGAAGTCCTCTTCACAGAGATTGTTTATAGTACAATATAGTGCAATAGTATAGACCAAAGACTGTAGACAGTACTAGGGACCTAAATAACATATCGACCACACATATACCTAAATAGTAAATATGTCATGTCCACCTACCTACCTGGCGCAACGCCCGATATTTGTCTGTTAAAAGTGCATTCAAATCAAATAATTAAGAATATTGTCACAAAATAGAACAAAATATACCGTTTCCTACAGGATTGAATGTTCTTTCTTATGAATTAATGTTTCTTTGTTCCCCAATATATTTCTTTTTTTCCTATGCAGAGAGCGCGGCTTACTCAGCCATTCCTCTTCCTCGCTATCCAATATAATATGGCTTTCTTTTCTGACCTGCCAAAGACTGTATACCTGTGTAGAGTAGACTGTGTACTATAGACTGTGTTTTCTGACCTGCCCATATCATTGGGCAGGGCGTCATTCTGAAGTGCGGCACACCTAAACAGGTGTGCTCTGGCTATCCCAATATAAACTTCGTGTTTCAAATGTTCATATTAAATAAAAAAGTTGTGCTGCAAAAGAACATAAACCATACCAACAAAATACATGTTAAATTGGAAAGGTGTGTCGCAAAAATACATACATAAGAACATTTGAATAACGAAAATAGCATACTGTGCACTTACATGCAGAGCTCAACTCCTGCATGGAACATTGTGTCGTGGTGTAGGGGGAGTACGGCACCCTTCAACCTCATGACACGAGACAGCACACTTGCTATAGATTGACCAACACCACATCTCCCCTGGCCAAAACGGGCGAGTCAAAGTCGACTGGAATGCAGGTGATAGCGCATAAACGCGTGATCCTCGCGCTCGGCGCGTGAACGGTAGCGGTAAAACATGGCTTCACTTACATTGCATTATTTCCGAAACTATTAAAGCTAGAGCAATATTATAAGCAGCACAACAAAGATGACAGTTATACCTTGACGACGATAGTTTTATATTTGTGACAGGTTTCTTGTAAACCATACAAATTGCTATCGTATAAAACGTAGAAATCTTCGAAAAGGTTTCCACTAACATTGCTCTGCTTTAATGGCATTATTTTATTAACTATTAATGTTTGACAAATATAGTGCACGTCATCGTGTAGAGGAAGGTTAGACAAAAGTATTTGTGTGATTCAATGGTTGATGCGCGTATTGGTTATCTTGAAACCATGAGTTGAATATTGGCTGAACGTAGTTTTGCCGTAGCCTGCTGGCTACGGCCGGCCGTATAGCTCTGCCGTAAGCGCGCGGGAGAGATGTGTTCCCGACCGCTGCCGACAGCAACTGACACCTGCTAGCTGTATTCACTACCGGCCGCCCCTAAAAAACCGAATAGACTAGACCCGGATGCGCGCGCAAGCTTTCGCGCGCGGAGATGTGCTCGTGGTAAATCTATAATAGCATCTGTTTGTCTTCAGTGAAGTAGTATCTGATGTCATGGATCTGGTGGGGCTGACTAACAGTAAAGATACGGCCGTGTCTAACTTGTCGGGTGGCGAGCAGAAGAGGCTTTCCATTGGTGTAGAACTTATCACCGATCCACCAATCATGCTCTTTGACGAGCCTACCAGGTGAGAAATACACATCCACTCATACACACACATCTTTTTCTCTGTTAAAAAAACCTGGATTAGTTTGGAAAAAAAATCAAATTTTCTCTTATTTTGTTCATTCTACATAATATCAATTTACAAATTATTCATGTGCAGGATTATCGGTATTTGGGGAATGAATGTGACTTTGTTTTTTTCAACGAAATTTAACAAAAATCACTTTTTTATGTTACCTGTTACTGTATCTTTCCAATGTTGTAAGGCGCATGCTTAAAATAGTACGTATTTATGTTTTAAATCAATTTAATTATGTTGAATTGCCTAGAGCCTATGTCTATGCACGCCATTCACCATTAGCAACATGCACACAGCCTACTGGATGCTACAATCAGCTGTTCTACGTTGATTCAGTAGCCAACGTATGAAATGAAACCGAATATCGCCCGCAAACTTAAAGAAGGGGTAATTTATTTTTTGGGTGTACATTTATTTTAAAATAATAACCCTTTCTTCAAATTACCCCTTCTTCAAATTTGAAGAAGGGGTAATTTATCGAAAATACTGTGATTATTATACAGTAACTTACGTTTAAGTTGGTGCATCTGCTGATAACAAAGAACCAAAGCACTTATTTTGCTGCAGAGATATTTCTCTTCATCCTAGTGTTGAACAATGGCGAATGGCGTGCATTGGCCTAGGCATGGCCTAGGCATAGGCTCTAGCTAATTCAACAGAATTAAATTGATTTAAAACATAAATATGTACTTTTTGAAGCATGCGCCTTACATAATTGGAAAGATACAGTAACAGGTAACATAAAAAAGTGATTTTTGTTTAATTTCGTTGAAAAAAACAAAGTCACATTCATTCCCCAAATACCGGATTATCTGTTTCAATAATCTAATCTTCAACTGCCTCTATCACTAGAGCCTCAAATGAATTATTTAGTATTTGTCCATATCTTAAAGAATGTCCAACTGGATGGTCCTTCGGTTGCATTCAACAATACGCGCGACAAAATCTATAATTGGATGATTATGTTTGACAGCGGACTGGACAGTGTATCCTCTGCCCAAATAATCGGGCATCTGCACAGCCTGGCCTCTTCTGGTCGCGCAGTCGCCTGCGTCATCCACCAGCCCAGCTCTCAGCTGTGCGAGCTGTTTGATGACGTCATCGTAGTCACCGCCGGCCGCGTCCTCTACTGTGGGCCAATCAAGGATATGGTGCCCATCTTTGAGAAGGAGGGCTTCCATTGTCCGCAGTACCACAACCGTGCAGACTTTGGTAAGGTTTTGGCCAATTGGTGGAGTCATTTTGCAAGCGGACCGATCATATACTATTGATTATTCATCACATTGACTGTCTTCACTCTTCAGTATGTACATGATAACCAATAACCATGCATGCCAACATTTAGGTTGACAATTTATTATTTACTTGTCGATTTAAAGACTATGTTAAGTATGTTAGTGGGAAAATATTGTATGAAAATGTATGATTTATAGAGTTCAAGTCAACGAAACATGGAAGCTGTTTCCTCTTCTCTTGAATTATGTTAACGAATAATGCATTGCATATACTTGCATAATTTCCGTCATGGTAGTCACAAATATAATTCAAGAGGTAGCCGGAATATTGTAGTAAGTCATATCACACAGTGCTTCGATCTGTTGGCAATTTTATGTTATAAAATACACCCCAGTGAATGTTGCTAGTGCTGCAAGGGGGCCTGTATATATAGCCGAAACTATCACAGAAAATATGGCTTACAACGTACCGGTATGTTATTGGATGACCTCTTCAACTTACAAAGAAAATATTACCATACCACACTGTTAGTTTTTCACCATTTTCCATCGCAATGTTTTTTATGTATTATAAGTTCTCTCACACCACACTTTGCAAGTGACCTGCATGCAATGTGTCAATGTATACAAAATATGGAGGTATAGACGTTTTATCTTTGTTTTTATTATTTTAGCTCTTGAAGTTGCGTGTGGTGAGAGAGGCAGGGACATTAGCGGACTTCTGAAACGGGCAGAAGTCAGACATGAGGCAACAAAGAACAGTGCCGGTAAGTGGTAATATAAACATTACGACAACACAGCAGCAGCAGTGATAGCACCGAGAGAATTAAGACGGTCACATCGTCAGTGATCAATCCAGCGTTTGGGATATTAGTTATTATTATTACTTTATTTTTATTGTACACTTCTAAACAAAAATGAAATTTATTTTTAAATTGAGACGACATTAATTACTTCTAGATTTGTATAGTACAGCCACAGGCATATGAGCGCTTGAAAAAGTAATTGTGTAAGTTTCCTCAATCACAAGTTGAATGCTGGTATTGAATCATATACTATCAGCCCTCGGACTTTCCGTTCCAACTATTCCAAATACCGCAATACCTAGTTATGGATTGTCCCTGGGCAGGTTTGCTATGAGAAATTATTATTATTATTAGTTACGTTTCTCTTGAGTATTACGGATATTTAAATAAATTGGGTTGTATTTGCTTATAGTACTGTTGGTTGTACATAGAAAAATTTTAATGTTTGTCTTTTTTCAATCTCACTTTGTCCGAGTTGAAAAAATAACCACAGCTAGAGTTCCATCACTTTGAAAACAATAAGCTGGAACCTGTCAAATTAAAAATATTGTGGCCCTCTATGAGATAATGATGGTTGAACTATTGACATTTTTACACACAAGTTTAATAGTAACTAGTGTGTGTATCAATGCCATTTTAAGATCAACAATCAGTATTATACCTAATCTACATTATGCAGTGTTTCAAGTTCAACCCTGTTGATTTCCAATAAATATATGTTTTTTTCCTCTTATGTGATGATGACTTTTCAGCCATTCATTGTAATTAAATATGCAATTGTTGCAGCACACAAGCCAAAGTTGCAGCCAAATACACAACACCGTATCAGTCTCCTAAACAAGATCGAAATGAAGAAATTGTATCCGATAGGTCAATGCAGCCAGTTTTGGATATTGTTCAGACGTTGTATGCTCTGCACCTATAGGAATTTGGTGAGAACACAATCCTACTCATAGTTTACAATTCAATACTCGCTTCCGCTCCGAGATCGTTTTGACCAGCTACTACAATCCTATACCCCACTGCAAATCAGTTTAGTTACTGAGTGGGTAGACTCTAAATGTGAATTTATTTTATTTATTTTATTCCCAAAATCCTAGTGACAATTCCCCCTCCCACCTCTGGATCCACTATGTTATAACTTTTCACATCTAATTTTTCATTGATATGAGAATGTATATGTATATCGAATCAAATACTGATGTTCTGTTTAATTTAATTAAATGCATTGTAATACAGGCTGAAGACCCTTTTACAGCTACTGCAAGGCTAGTAGCCCTGCAGTAGCCTTCCATATATCAGTTCTGGGTATGGTAAACCACAATACACACACAAACAATACTCGTACTAGTAGACATTTTATATGTTTACACTGTGAGTAAAGATGAATGTGAACAGTCAGTGAATAAAGACTAATAGTTTATATTCTTTCTGTTTATTACCGGTATATATACAATTGTAGCACAGATTGTAGAATGGTTTCAAATATCTCTCCACTCCGTTCGTTACTCTGATCATACTTGTGTTTCCATTACTCTAATGGATATCCTGCATCATCTGCTGCACATATTCCAATATTGGTCCGTCCCTATTAGTTTTCCTTTCCACTTGCAATGACTTGCATTGCATTGCTATGTGGTTAGGTGGGAGGTAGGAGGGGCCTACCCGTTGGCCTACCCCCTACCTATATAAGCAGGGGCGGCTTGCCCGCTCGTCAGAGCTTAGACGGTTAGGGTAGATTGAAGACGGGTCGAGTGAGGCCCGTCTTGGTTACGTGTTGTAGCGTGGCACGTGTATTTAACTAAGCTTTCGTGACAATAAACTATAGTCTGTATTTATATACATCTGTTAGTCATACTTTCATCCCAGTTTATCCCCACGTACTTGTTTCCCGTTACAAATTGGGGGCTCGTCCGGGATTTTGTTAGTGGGACAGTAGCGGTTGCAACTACGGTGGGGACGCGTTAAAAAATCAAAAACAGATATGGCAGTAACTAAGGTATCAATTATACTAGTGGGTGCCTATGGGCGTAGATTTACAGGCCGCGGAAAACGGGGGAGCTAACAACCAAGTTGAAGGAACAACCAAGTTGGAGGATCGTTAGGTTTCGGTGCGCCTATAAGTTTTTCGTTTCAGTCTAGTTCCGTGTTTGTTGTTGTCTCCGGTCAGGACAGTTGCGAGAAAAGTGAAACCTACTTTTTTTTTTTTTTTTTTTATTATTTACTAAATACAACCCTGTTGTCATCGCACATCACCCGCGCTTTCGCGCATATATGTGCGTTCTAACATTTACATTTATGTATATTCTTTTGTTACAATTTGTTTTCATGGGCTGGATGCTCCACGGTGAGTGTGCAGTCCGTCCCTTGTGTTAATCCTCTGTTCTTCTTGTATTTATCTTCTTTCTGTTATTTCTTCTTATGTCTTGTTTTCCCAGCTTGTGTTGTCATCTATTTTGCTTTCTAGTGTTTGTCTTCTTGTATTTTGTATTTTGTCGTCTTTGTTGGCTTTATCTTTGGTCTTCATGTTGATGTTTCCCATCTACTTTGGCAGTCTTTGGCTTCTTCTAGGTTTCCCATTTACTTTGGTTGTCTCTGCGTGGTAACTTCTTCTTTGGCTTCTTCTTGATGATAGTTCTTAGGTCGGTTGGCAATGTGTCTAATTGATATCCTGGAGATATCCTGTAGTTTTCTTGTCTTCATCTTGCGTTGATTAGTGTTTTCTTGCAATTTCTTGCGATCTTGAAGATCTTGATGTTCGTGTTGTTTCATTATATATCTTGTTGCAGTTGGTCTTGTAGCTGTAGATTGTTTATTCTGGTTGATTTTCTCCTTTGTTGTATATTTCTTACTTCCTGTTCTTGTGTCTTCCATGTTGTGTCCATGTACCCTCCATGCTCACCGCTTGCATCAAGTTGATCTTGTAGTAAACCCTGCCTTCTTCGTTCCCATACTTTGTTGCTGTATTCTTCGAATTTCTTGTATTTATCTTCTGTGTTTATGAGGTGTTGGAGATCTTCTTCTTCATGGACATCTGGTAGGTTGTTGAGGATATCGAGTCGCAGGTCGGAGTATTCCTCGCATTTGGTGATGACATGCCACATATCTTCGGGTTCTCCGCATCTGCAGCATTCTTCTAGTTCCAGTCCTAATCGTTGCAGATTTTTTCGCATGGGTCCGTGTCCCGTTATTGAAAAACATGTTGCCCAACCGGGTTGTAGCCACTTCCATTCATTTCTCACTATGACGTCTGGTATGTATGCATACGTTGTTCTGCCTTTTGTTGACTGGGTCCATGTTTCCTGCCATTTCTCCCAGCATTCTGCTTTTAGTCGGCAGATGTCATTGCGAACAAAGGTCTTCATTTGTTTACCTAGTAAGTTGGTTATGTTGTTTCTCAGTCCGAAGACTTGTGTTTGCTTGTTTTTTCTGGTCCAATACCTTAGTCCTGCAATTGCGATGTCTAATTCTAGAGGGAGTTTGCCTGCTATTACTATCAAGGCGTCGGTTGAAACCGTGCGGCATCCTCTCGTGATCTGTAGAAGTAATTGTCTCTGTATACTGGATACTGTTCGTCTATTTCTTACTGCTTCTATTTTATACATCCATGCCGATGCCGCGTAGGTAATAATAGGTATAGCCACTGCGTTGTATAGGAGGCCTAGTGTCTTGTACGAGAGGCCCCAATCTCTTCTCGATATACGGCTTATGGCCGCAAAGACGTTTGCTATTTTTCCTTTGACATATTCCAGATGTGGTAAGAAGTTTAACTTTTCATCTAAAACCGTTCCTAGGTATCTGTACGTTTTAACTTTTTGGATTGTTTTGTCGTTTATTTTGATGATAGGATGTCTTGTGGGCGCCAGTGAACCTTTAACTATCATGATTTTGGTCTTTTGTTCTGACATTGTCATCTTGTGGGTCTTGTTCCACGTTTCACTCTTCTGTATGACTTCCTTTCCGATTCTCTCCAACTCCCTCCGAGAATTCCCACTTATAATGACCGCTTTATCGTCAGCGTAGGCAATTGTGGTGGCTCCTTCTGTTTCGATGTTCGTGTCTTCGTTGAAGACAATATTCCAAATAACAGGGCCTAGGACCGATCCTTGTGCGCAGCCTTTCTCAACAAGTCTGATATTTCTATTATGTCTCGTAGAGATCTCGACGTATCTGTTTGTAAAGTAACTCTTGATGATTGTGTATAATTGCTTGGATGCCTTCATAAGTCGCATGCGCCGAAACACACTTGGCCACCATACATTGTCAAATGCGCCTGATATGTCAATGAAAATGATCATGACATATTTAGTGGTGCTAGTGTTGATTTCATTCATCATTCTGTTGATCGCATCTTCGGTCGAACATCCTTTCCGGAATCCGTATTGGTTTTTCGCATATAATGGTGATGTCTGGTATATTGCATTTATTCTTGTTACTATGAGTCTTTCAAATATTTTGCCCATTACTGGTAAAAGTGTAATCGGTCGGAAACTTTCGACTCTGTTATTTTTCTTGTCCTCCGATTTTTTCAGTATTTTGATGACTCCTTTCTTCCAACAATCCGGGAACGTCCCTTCCTGCCAGCATTTGTTGTACATCTCGACGAGTAGTTCCGGATAGCAGGTCCACGTCATAGAGATCATCTCTTTTTCGATGCCGTCGTGTCCCGGTGTTTTACCACTTTTTGTTTGGTATACAGCTAAGCCTACCTCTTCACGTGTGAAGGGTGTATTATCGTCTTCGCCGTTATAGGCCTCGTTTTCAGCTCGTATTTCTTTTTGCGTCTGGCTTTCTTCTCCTATGTCTTTGGGAATCATTCTGTCTAGTAGAGTTTGAGTTGAGTCTTTCCAGTCTTCGGTTTCTGTTCCGCTTGTGTCTATAACTGGGTTGAATATCTCGTCACTCCTGATTTTCCCTCGTGTCAGTTTGTAAACGAGGCCCCATGGATCCTCATTTCCGCATCCTCCCACTAGTTCTCTCCATGAAGTTTCTTTTCTGGAGCGAATTTATTTTTGGTACTTTTTCCTTGCAGCTTGTTCTTCACGCTTACATGTGTTTAATTCTTCCATGTTACTTGCTTGTTGTGTCATTTTTCTCGCTTTTTGATATTTCTTTCGTTTTATTAGTAGATCTTTTCTAAGAGTTTGCAGCTCTTCACACCACCATGGTACTGTCCGTGTACACTTCTTTTTGAATTTCATAGATCGTTTCATTGCTGCTGTTATCGCACTAGTGACTGTGTCAACTATTGTTTCGGCTGTTAGCTTTTTTTATGTTGTTCAAGTCTCCTAGTTGATCTGTAAGTGTTGATTTGAATTCGTCCCAGTTTGCTTTCTTAATGTTATATCGCTCTATTACGTTTTCAGTATTATTTGTTTGCTTATGACTGTAAAAGCTGTATTCGATCATATTGTGGTCACTTGTAATACTGGTATTACACACTCTCCAGTTCCTTATTTCGCCATTAGATAAGTTGTTCGTAATGGTAACGTCTATATTCGATTCTCCATTTTCAGTACTGAAGGTGTAACTGTTATTTGCTTCATTTAAAATAATTAATCCGTTACTGACTATCGCGTCCTCAATTGATTCTCCTCTATGGTTTCTTTCTTTGCTAAACCAGAGCGGGGAACCAGCATTAGTGTCAGCAGCTATTATGATGTTTTTATTGTTCATCTTGTTTATTAAGAGTTCCATATATTCTATGTACGTATCGACGGTGTCTCCATCCTGGAAGTATATAGTGCCCAGGACAATTTCGCCGAAATTACCTTGTATAATACAACAAGTCATATGTGGGTTACAAAGTGAATTTATTCTTGTTACTGTGTAGTCTCTGTTTCTGATGACGATGGCAGTTTTGCTTTGATTACTTTTGTCATCATTTATTACTCTGTATGAAATTCCGTATCCTTTTACTTGATTTCGATATGTGTACGGTTCCTGTAGTAAAAGTACGTCTATATCATTCTCTTCAAGGTAAACTCTTATTTGGCTGGCAACATCTTTGCTTCTTTGCGCGTTTATTTGTGCAATCTTAACTTCTTTTGGATTCCTGTTTATACGCTTATCCATATTCTATTTTCCGCTTAAGCACCTCGATTGCTTTTAAGTACTCTGGGCATTGCAGGTCTCTGTAGCTGTGTTTGTTATCTGTCTTCGCTTCAGAGCAGTTTATACATCTTTCTTGTCTGTGCTTCTCAGCGCATTCTCGGTAGTTATGTCCACTTTTGCCGCAGTGTCCGCATGTCCTTTCTTCTTGCGTGCAATAGGCGGCAATATGGCCAAATCCCAGACATTTAAAACATCGGGTAGGAACAATGTACTCTATGACTTTATGTGATCGATAGCCCAAGTACATTCTGCCATCCCACATGAACAACTTATATAGTCTTGGGCTAACCTCCAGTATGGCATTTTTGCCTGAGTCGTTTCCTTTTGAGGGCCGTGTGAAACAAATCTTTATCTCTTCTAGGAACTCATTTTTGGACATTTCTTCTGTGAGATTTCTTGCATATACCTCATTTATTATGTTTTCATTCGTCGCATTAGAAGGTATGTCGAATACGAGAATCTTAGGTCGTTTCTTCGTATGCGTTTCGCCTCTGAGACCTAACTCGTGTAATTTTGTATTGTTTATTATCTTGTCGGTATCTTCTGTCGAGTCTAGGTCTAGCAGTATACCGTTATCTCTAATCTCTCTGATGTTTCGGATTTTCATATTAGCAAGTTCGTTCCCCAGTTTTTGTAGGACAACATTTTTGATTTCTTTACTGCTTCTTTTGTTTTCCGTATCCTCTTTCTCTTTGATGAACATCACCTTGTTTTTATTCGGTCTTTTGGTTCCATTTGGAAGGTCTGTACGTTGGTCATCCCTTCTGGTAGTTTGTGCCAGTATCTCAGCATATGTCCCTGAGTTAGCTTTTACTTGGTTATTTATGCTTTTGATGGCTTCAGCTTCCTTGTTGTATTTATCGTGGAGTTCATCAACTTTCTCTTGTGATACTTGTAGTGTCCCTTCTATAGTTTCAAGTTTACTGAGAATAAGTGTCTCCCTTTCTTTGATACGTTTGAACTCTTCCATCTCTAGGGAGATTTCCCTAACATCTTTTTGTGTGGTCTCATTTTCTTTTTGCATTTCAGTCATCATTTCGGTTAAGTCCTTCAGTTTCTCTTTGTGTTCCATAACTCCGGTATTCATGCATTTTAGTTCAGCCATGAGCTGTATATTGAGCTTGATGATTCTTCTTGCAAAATTGACTAACGCTTCCGTTTTTCGTTTTGTCTACTTTTGACTTTTGAGATATCTTGTCTTCAGCATCTATGGCTATTCGCAACTCTTTTTCTCTATTTAATGCCTCTTCTGTAAGATCGTCTTGTAACTTTTTGTTGACTGTGTCTGTTGTTAGGACTTCCTCTAGACCTTTTTGCTTTCTTCTAAGATTTACCTCAATTTTCTTCCCCGTCAGCTTTTGTGGTGTTCTAGGCGTTGACGCCGATTTCTTGAAAGGATTTGCAGCATTTTTCAATGAACTTTCATCTGAAGAGTCTTCACTTTCCGTTTTTCCTGTATCTTCATTTTCATTTTCAGTATCCGATAGAATGTCCCTTTTCGTTGCCTTTCCTTGTTCCTTTTTCTTATTTTGTTGTTGATTCATAATTTATCCCACGAGTTTGGACGATCATCTTACAGTTTGTGCAGTGCGCCTTACACAAGCTGGGCTCTCCTTGTCCCTCCGGGTATGCCAGGTACCCGGAGGTGAGGCTAGTAAGACCGCAAAGTACACCTTCGGACAATGAACCTCTAGGCCTAGTTCCCAACCTATTAGGTTTGGTGGGTTTAACCAAGCAGTTTTCCTTCTGCTAGGACCAGCCAATTAAGGCAAGCCCCACCCGGTTCTTAGTTCGGAAGACGTAAGGATTTGAGGGTCCAAGTGCACTAGCCAAACTTGTCTCCTCGCCTCCCTCGTTGTCAACCTTAACAGCCGTACCACGTGAAGGTGAACCATGGGCTAGGGGGGTAAGATACATCGTTAAGGCAGGCTGCTCCAGATCCCAGACTAGATCTTCACCCTTTTCAGGGCTCCGGTCCAGCCCGGTTTCCAGGGCAACCTAACCCCCGTAGTTCCCCCTCCATACCGAGAACTAGCTCAGTCACGACCTGTGAAACCTACTTCCGCAATTCCAACAATCCCGGTTAGTGTTGTTGGGGGTTGGTGAGTGGTTGTCTGCTGATGACGTGTTCTGATAAAGCTGGGCGCCACGCAGGTACATGACTGAACTTGAATGGGTCCAGCGCAGCGAAACCTCGGTCAAATCCCTTAAACTCAGTCACACACACACATATGTTCCCGATCAAAGAACGCGTGCGCAGCCTCCGGGTTTGCGCCGAGCTTTGACGGGGACACATACACACATGTTCCCGATCAAAGAACGCGTGCGCAGCCTCCGGGTTTGCGCCGAGCTTTGATGGGGACTCATACACGCATGTTCTCGATCAAAGAACGCGTGCGCAGCCTCCGGGTTTGCGCCGAGCTTTGACGGGGACACATACACACATGTTCCCGATCAAAGAACGCGTGCGCAGCCTCCGGGTTTGCGCCGAGCTTTGACGGGGACTCATACACACATGTTCTCGATCAAAGAACGCGTGCGCAGCCTCCGGGTTTGCGCCGAGCTTTGACGGGGACTCATACACACATGTTCTCGATCAAAGAACGCGTGCGCAGCCTTCGGGTTTGCGCCGAGCTTTGACGGGGACTCATACACACATGTTCTCGATCAAAGAACGCGTGCGCAGCCTCCGGGTTTGCGCCGAGCTTTGACGGGGACACATACACACATGTTCTCGATCAAAGAACGCGTGCGCAGCCTCCGGGTTTGCGCCGAGCTTTGACGGGGACTCATACACACATGTTCTCGATCAAAGAACGCGTGCGCAGCCTCCGGGTTTGCGCCGAGCTTTGACGGGGACTCATACACGCATGTTCTCGATCAAAGAACGCGTGCGCAGCCTCCGGGTTTGCGCCGAGCTTTGACGGGGACACATACACACATGTTCTCGATCAAAGAACGCGTGCGCAGCCTCCGGGTTTGCGCCGAGCTTTGACGGGGACACATACACACATGTTCCCGATCAAAGAACGCGTGCGCAGCCTCCGGGTTTGCGCCGAGCTTTGACGGGGACTCAAACCATCCTATTATCACTTTTCCTTCCAACCTTTCCCTTAGTACTGTTTTGCCGACTGGAGGTCGACAGAAAACAATGAAGAAGGTGGACGCTACTTTGCACGAGGCTGTGGTTGTTCGGGGGCTGAGTAGTGGTGCAAAGAATAGCCCGTTCACTGGGGTGGCGTTATTCGAGAAAATGTTGCCGGCCTTGCTGGGTACCGGTTCATCGATCACCCTGGTGGGAAGTGACGTCAACGACCAGATACAGCGGGCGGGGTGTAGAGTGCACGAGAATGCGTCGGACATCCAGCTCGCCACGGGGACAGCTCGTTGAGCTGGAAGCGTGTTGATCCACGTTTCGTGGCAAGGGGGTTTAAAGAACCAATAGTTGCACATTCTTTCTGGGCTGTGTAAGCTCGTTATCGGAAGCAGAGATTTCCTCGAACAGTCGAATATGTCCATTCATACATCGGAAAGAGGGTAGACAATTAGCACGGTGCCTGGGGCTGTTGTTCCGTTCAAGACGGTGAGCTGTGTGTCATGTTACCACCTGGAGAGTGCGACAAACCTCGCAGACAAAAAATTGTTGTGCGAGACCGTAACGTGCCCTCAGGACATTCAACACCAGTCGATATCAACCCTCGAGAGTGCAGTTACCACGAAGCCCAGTTTCTCCGACCTGATGAGTCACGACATCCGGTGTAGGCCTACTCTACGATCGGACATGAATGTGACAACCGCGACCGCGAGCCCGGTCCACGTACACAAGAAGTGGGGTCGACGCCGGGGCCGGGAGAGGGGACGTCTAGCCATGCTGACAACTTTAGAGCGGTTCGAACCCCGACGACACCCGCACCCAAGATGACTGGTGAAAATTGACTTGGGCGCCGACTTCGAGTGCCTGGCATATGAAGTCAAGACTTGCATAACGAGTGGCCGCCGCAGATCGGTTTCTTTCTTGTTGTATATTAACGTGTGTTTATTTTTTGTGTATTAACGTGTGTTTATTTTTATCTAACGTAAAACTTTTTAGGGATTATGTCATATTTTTTTGCGCGTGTGTTCGTTCGTATAGCTTCTGTGAACTTCCAACGGTTATGGAGTGATTTCGTGCACACGTTCGTTTCATATTGTATTTAATTTTTTCATTTATTTGTATATTTGTATTTGTTTTATTAGGCGACGGCTCGTTTTATATAAGACACGACGCAAGTATTGACGCTGGACATTTCCGATGAACTATCTTGTGTATTTGGTGTATTGTGTAATGGTTTTATGTTGTTATTGTGTTGAGTGCATACCATATGTGGTATGTGTAGCTTATGTATAGCTTATGTAGTGTAGCTTAGGTGTAGCTTATGTAGCAGGTGTAGCTCATGTCTTGTTCGGTTTGTAATCTGTGTAGTTCTTTCAATAATTTTCAGTGTCTAGATGTGTAACTTTTAATTCCTTGTTTTTTTTTTTTATTTTAAGTTTATGATTTCACTTTTTTCAGGAGGGGAGTATTGCAATGACTTGCATTGCATTGCTATGTGGTTAGGTGGGAGGTAGGAGGGGCCTACCCGTTGGCCTACCCCCTACCTATATAAGCAGGGGCGGCTTGCCCGCTCGTCAGAGCTTAGACGGTTAGGGTAGATTGAAGACGGGTCGAGTGAGGCCCGTCTTGGTTACGTGTTGTAGCGTGGCACGTGTATTTAACTAAGCTTTCGTGACAATAAACTATAGTCTGTATTTATATACATCTGTTAGTCATACTTTCATCCCAGTTTATCCCCACGTACTTGTTTCCCGTTACACACTTGTCCTTCAATTATTGAAATGTTCATGTGGGAGTAATATACTTTTATACGTATTGGTGAAACATGAAAATATAAAACAAAGACCCGCCTTCAATTTACTTACTTCATTACCCACCCGATCCTCTCCAGTACCCATTACGATCAATACCTTGTTGTGTTACATATATGTCTGAGATCACATGTTTTTCACAGCACGTGACCCACATCAGAATCATATGCCACATATTGGTGGCTATACTTCTAGGAGTCATCTACTACAAAATTGGCGACGAGGCAAACAAAATCAACAGCAATATTGCTTGCATCTTCTTCATCGAATTATTCCTGTTCTACATGAATGGATTGCCGGTCATTCTCAGCTGTATGTATGACTAATTTTGTATATTTACATATTTACATAGGGAGCTCAGCGGTAAGCCTCGAGATTCTAATTTGGGTGGTCGCCGGTTCGATTCCAGCCACCGACAATTCTGACAAGGTTTTTTCCGTGGTTTTCTTCTGTCGCCAAGGTGAATGCTGGGATTCAGCCTTACCAATACCCCTTGAACATTCCTTCCAAACTTCAAAACACCGTAATAACCTAGTCGTCACCTGAAGAGGGGCACATCAGTTAAAGCTGGTGTGCACCCTATAACGGGTATTCCTACGAATAAAATTAAAATCACCACTGTGTGGATGAAACTGACCGGAGAATCTAGCATATTTGAGCGTGCGAAGTTTCTAGGAGTCTAGGACAAATTCTGGTTTGGTTATTGGAACCACTCTAAACCCACTAAAATAATGTGATATCACATTTATGACAACAAGTACGATAAAAAATATCAAACATTAATTAAAATTAATGTTAACATTAGAATAACATTAAAATTAAATTATGTATAGCCTAAAATGGGTGAAGCTTTATTTCTTTAATGCAAAGTGAATTACTACTTTTGAAACATTAACACTTCAAAAACACATTGTCTTGTTATATAATATTACTTGACTATAGGACTTCAATATTCATAATTTAAAAAAAACATTATTAACTAATAATTTAAAAATTAACAATAATAAAAAAAAAATGAAATAATAATAATTCAATAATAACCAGTAATTGCAGTATGACCTATAGTCAACCTTTTAGATAATAAGTATAATAGTCTTACAATTATTTAGTATGTAACTCTGTGCCACTGCCACACTCAAGAGCAATCTTCTCTTTGTGGCACAGTATATTATTTGTTCAAATTAACCTGATTTGCATAGATCTTACCTGAAAAAATGAATGTAATAATGTGAACAAATAATAAACATAATTTGAATTCAATTTGAATACTATGCATAACATAACATAACATAAAAGTAATAATATAACAGCATATAACAAAACAGTAATAACAGTCATAATAACAGTAATAATAGTCCCAGAAAAGTAATAATAATGCTTTTTGCCTCTCCATACAGACCCTGTGGAAACGGCCGTAGTTCTACGAGAACATCTCAACAACTGGTACTCACTGTCTTCTTACTTCTTTGCCAGCTGCATCTCATTCGTCCCTTTGCAGGTATACGTAATTAATAATTACGGTTATATATATATATTAGGTTATAATTACTAATTATAACCTAACTCACTGTCTTCTTACTTCTTTGCCAGCTGCATCTCATTCGTCCCTTTGCAGGTATACGTAAACCTAACTCACTGTCTTCTTACTTCTTTGCCAGCTGCATCTCATTCGCCCCTTTGCAGGTATACGTAATTATAACCTCACTCACTGTCTTCTTACTTCTTTGCCAGCTGCATCTCATTCGCCCCTTTGCAGGTATACGTAATTATAACCTTACTCACTGTCTTCTTACTTCTTTGCCAGCTGCATCTCATTCGCCCCTTTGCAGGTATACGTAATTATAACCTCACTCACTGTCTTCTTACTTCTTTGCCAGCTGCATCTCATTCGCCCCTTTGCAGGTATACGTAATTATAACCTCACTCACTGTCTTCTTACTTCTTTGCCAGCTGCATCTCATTCGTCCCTTTACAGGTATACGTAATTATAACCTCACTCACTGTCTTCTTACTTCTTTGCCAGCTGCATCTCATTCGCCCCTTTGCAGGTATACGTAATTATAACCTCACTCACTGTCTTCTTACTTCTTTGCCAGCTGCATCTCATTCGCCCCTTTGCAGGTATACGTAATTATAACCTTACTCACTGTCTTCTTACTTCTTTGCCAGCTGCATCTCATTCGCCCCTTTGCAGGTATACGTAATTATAACCTCACTCACTGTCTTCTTACTTCTTTGCCAGCTGCATCTCATTCGCCCCTTTGCAGGTATACGTAATTATAACCTCACTCACTGTCTTCTTACTTCTTTGCCAGCTGCATCTCATTCGTCCCTTTGCAGGTATACGTAATTATAACCTAACTCACTGTCTTCTTACTTCTTTGCCAGCTGCATCTCATTCGTCCCTTTGCAGGTATACGTAATTATAACCTTACTCACTGTCTTCTTACTTCTTTGCTAGCTGCATAGCGGAGGCTCGTCAACTCGCAAGCTGGGAGTTCGACGGGCCTCCGCTAGGTGGAGATCAAGTAGACCTTGCGTAACGTAATTATAACCTTACCTAACCTAAGTGTCAGTGTCCTACTGAAATAATGTGATGCTTCCTAGAAGGAAGCTTGCTAAACACAGTGAGGTTATAACTTTATCCGATATGTTGCGCTAGTTGTTTCTTTGGGCACTTGTTTCAAGAATATTTTGGCGCATCTACTAAATGCGTGCTGAAATAACTGGACATGGCCGGGGCGCTAGGGGTCGCAGTAATTAAATTGTCTGTCAACAATTAGCAGTGGCGCACGCAAGGGGGGGGCTTTCGGGGGGGGCTTTCGGGCTGCAGCCCCCCCCCAAAACATCAGCAACGTGCCATTTAATATAGTGTTGTTAAATGTTATAATTGCCATAATATCGTTCTTGGGTAAAATGAAGAGTTTTGTTGCTTTTTGAGGAGGGCTTCATAATGCCAATAAGAATTCAATGTTGGTATGATAAACTGGTTACTACTCGAGTGGTTGCACGAGGTGTATAAGCTTTTGTTGAAATAACCTACAAGTGTTTTCGGTGTTCGACGACAGGAATGATCTTGTCTTGTGTCTCTTATATAATTATTGTTTCTCCAAAAAGGGAAAACACTCAACGTGGAGTTGAATAGTACCCGTCAAACAGAAATCCATGTTTTTAGGGATGGCCAATAAGAAGGCTTATATCCAGTCAACCACCAATAGGCTGAGATAATTCGTAGATGTATTTAGTACTTTCCGACGCCAGACAGAATGTGAGCTGGGGTGAATAGAAGAACATGGCACGAAACATCAACAACTTGTACTAATTTTGGGTCATCTGATGTTATCGTTTCTAAGTAAAAACCATTCTGTAGCTAAACCCGAATAGGAGTTGTAACTCGACATTTGAAAGAAATCCAATGTCTTCTCTCTTTTGTTAACTCTAGTTGAAAATGGACCTCACCTAATGCGTGGGAGGAGGGCCTCAGTTAATTGTATTCACTGGTCAGTCTCAACAAATATGTGGGCTACACATGCCCGTCAGTTTCCATAATCTCAGTGTTTAGTAGATGGTCAGAGACAGAGAGTACGGTTCTTGTGTGTGTGCGCGTTTATAATGTGACCGTATAAAACGTGAACAAATTGCATGTGTTCTTGTATTCAAAATTGAAATTTAACCACGAATTCAAAATGAATAGTAATAAAAACAAAAGATCTAGTAGTACATTACTTTCGTATTTTACTAAGAAAGAGAAAACCGCGGTTTTAACGCCGATGGCAAGTGAACATTTAACAGTTTCAACGCCGAAAGAAAATGAACATATAACTAGTGACGAAACAAACTGCACGCCGTCTCCAACTGAACAATTTGCAACAAGTGTTCAAAGTGTTAAAAAACATTTAGAAACTGCGGGCCCGTCATCATCAGGTAAAAATGACATTTCACTTTTCATAGACAAAACAGTAAACAACTCAGAGAAGTTAAATTTACTCAACAATATTTGGATTCCGGAACAGACTTATAACTTACAGTATACAAGTCATGGCCAAGAGAAACATAAAAGAAAATTCTGCTTCAGTTGGTTGAATCAGTATAACTGGCTTTCCTACTCACACATTGAAGATGGTGCATACTGCAAATTTTGTGTTTTCTTTGCACCGCCAGAGGTTGGCTTCCAAAATAACCAAAGTGCTGGTAAGCTGGTAACAAAAAATTTTCTGATTGGAAGAGAGCTAAGGAGGCTTTTGACAATCACCAGAGGAAAAAATATCATTTAGACTCCCTCTTGACTTTTGATAGTCTCAAGTATATTAGGCACCCACGTAGCAATTGAGTATCAACTTGATAGTTACAAAGTAATGCAAGCAAAGAAAAATCGTGAAATTTTGGAACCAATTATAAAAACTGGGATTTTATGTGGACGGCAAGACATTGGTCTGCGAGGGCATAGAGATTACGGTCCCCTTAATATTAATAATAGTACAAATCAACCAATTGTAGAAAATGAAGGAAATTTCCGTGCCCTGCTGCGAGCCCGAGTGGATGCAGGTGACAGTATATTAAAAGAGCACCTTAGTAAAAGTGCACAGAACGCAACATATATCAGTTGGAATATTCGCTGTTAACCACATATTGACTTCACTAATAAATAATGAATATATATGAGTCAGCCCCTCCCAAAATAAAATCCTGGGTGCGCCACTGACAATTAGCATATTCAGGAAAGGAAGATCTACTCAGAGAGTACTTTTTACAGTAACAGATTTCGTTAAAAATATTTTATTGACAAAATGGTAAAGTGTACATGCTGTATTTGTTGATCTCAGGAAATCTTTTGATGCTGATTACATTTCATCCTATTTAGAAATCTCAAAAATAAAATCAATAAAATAGGCCTATGTTAGTCCCAATTTGTGAGTTATTCATTGTATTACTTGTTGACAAGTTATGTCAGCATGTTGGTCAACTTGGTAGATAACTGCATGGTTTTTGTTTCTTTGCAGCTGATATGCCCAACAGTATTCATAGTTATTGCGTACTACATGACTGGGCAACCGTTTGATACTATGAGGGTACTGCGAGTGCTACTAATTGTGATCCTATTGGCAGTCCTGGGTCAGGGAGTTGGCGTAGCGTCTGGTGCACTTGTAGACCCTCAGGTGAGGCAGTTCCAATAGTACTGGCACAGATAACTTAGCACAGAGTTATAAGTGGACCCAAGATTACTTTACACCTGCCTTCGTCACACACGGGGCAGTCGTAGCCAACCAGCGAACCAGGGGCGGATCCAGGACCTCTCCAAGGGGGGGGCGACTTAGGTGGCGCAGCGCCGGGGGGTCTGGGGGGCGCGGCCCCCCAGTTTAGCCCCGCAGGGAAAAATTTTCTAAGGCATTTTTTTAAAAACGTGTTTTAATGGCTTTAGAGATGGTATATTACAATATGTTTTATTTGCAGTTGCGCACTAAAATAGGCCTTGGAGGGAGGTAAAATATGGGAGTTTATGATATTCTTTTCAGAAATACACTTTTAGATAATTAAATTGGCCTTTATTGAACAACTGTTGAACTGTGAAACTATAATCGCAACAAAACATCGATATTTCTGGTGATTGAACATATTAATTTCATATAAAAATTAGCTTTTTAAGAATCAAGGGGGGGGCGATCGCCCCTACCGCCCCCCCCCTGGATCCGCCACTGCAGCGAACAGCCCGAGACACATCCGGGCCAATACCGATCGCTGATGGACTACGAACCAGTCGCCAGTGAGGAAAGCATGTTTAAGGTAGTCTTGGGACAACTTTATTTATCAACAAACGTTATAGTTCTTTTCATCTAACGGGGGCAGCTTTTCATTTGATATCAATTTTATTCCCAAATAATTCTCTCCTCACATCTGGGCCTGGAAAAACAAGAACAACAGTGCCTAGAGTTTAGCGAGATAAGTCACTGAGTTGGGCCCAGCGTCCCAGCTTGGAGCGCCAATGTGAGCTACTTGGTATGTCACTACTCTACCCAGACATCAGTGCTTCATAAACACCCTCAATGCCCCCGAAAAGGAATTTTGAATACTGTATGTTAAGCATTCCTACTGTAGGCTACACTAACTTGCTCTCGCCACGCAAGCGCAGCAACCTCCTAGGCGTGGCCTTATAGCCCGACTGTCATGTCAACGTGAACACCATATGAGCTTCCTTCCAGTCATCAGTGACGTCACTATATGCTTCGGTTGAATGGTTTCGCCCTGGGTTTGGTCCACGTCTTCTGTAGAGTCACCACTGTGGCAGTCGATCATTTTTTAGTCAGTCTCTACTTCTACTCCGTCCATTGGAATTCGTACCCTCATAGATGAGTTCGGCGAAACTATACTATTGCCCAGGACTCAAGCACCCCCCTCCCCCAAACCTTTCACACTCAAAGTGGTATCGAGTTATCTCCACAAATTGCTACAATTTCACTTCAATTCAGTAAGAGCCAATGGCTCTGTATGAAAAAATAAGTGTGCGTAAAAGACAACAGCGTAATGCAACCATTCGAAGATCCGTAAAGCGGAAATCGTTGACGGATTTGTCTCTTCCGCTCAGATGGCGTTGGTGGTGGTTCCAGTGCTGACAATACCCATGATGCTCTTCTCCGGATTCTTCTTGCGTATACCAGACATTCCCTCATATTTAAGGTAATTTCTGCGTATTGAACGCACAATCGATGTCAATATTTACCGTGTATATGGAGTTGTCAAGTGAGACGTATTCCTCGTGCACCTTCATTGTATTTGCAGATGGGTTGCCCAAGTGAGTTTCTTCCGCCACGCATTCGAAGGAATTACAACGTCCGTGTATGGATACGACCGTCCTAACCTCTCGTGCTCCGAGTCCGAAATGTATTGCCACTTCTTAATTCCAGCCAAATTCTTGGAGCATCTGGAATTGTACGAAGATGCTTATTGGATAAATGTAGGTGCTCTATCCACCTGGATTGTTGTTTTGTATTTAACTCTATTTCTGTCGCTCAAATGGAAGGTTTACAAGTCAAAATAGAATAACACAATTAATATTGTATTACAATACCTAGATAGTTATTACCTGTATATTATTATATCACTGATATACTTTAATCTTGATATTCAATTCAATTCAATTGATTTAATTTATCGATGCTCATTACACGGTATACAAGAATAATATGCAGCTGGCAATATAAGTACAAAGTACTCTTGCTGGATGCATCTTGGATACAAATACGAATACATATATGCATAGTATGCATACAATCTAGTTTTGGAGTTCAACGAGCCCCCCCCCCCCCCCCCCCCCCTATCTGCACCTTGGAAACCCTTGGGCGTTTGGGTGGTAAGGGTTTCCTCAGTCGATGCGATTGAGTCGTACTAACAGCCCTCGGTAATATATTATGTAGTCACCTAACAAGGGACTATTATTATTACTTTGATCAACAAATTCCCCTTATATGCGACAAAGTGTGTGTTTTATTATCTTTTATGAGCTACTGAAATGGTTTTGAACTGTAACAGTTCATTATTATTTGCTTCGGTCAACTACTACTCATCAAACTAACATTTCCTGTTTTAACTTTTTTTTTGTCCTGTGCACCCCAGGGTGATAATATGCATTAAAATAATATTTTTATTTGATTAAAACACGAAGAAAAACAGCTTTGAATTATTCATGTGTGTGGCTTGTTTACTAATCATGACAAGTTTGTAAAAATTTAGCAGAATATTTTGTTTGACACAAGTTTTGATCATCATACATCAATATTCAGGAATAATTATGTAGCCTGGCAACGATGTGTTTCATTTCACGGAAGACTGCGTCTCGCGCGTTGGCTTGTGGGTGACCGCTTGAAAGTTGACAGTACGTGGAGTGAACACTATGTTTACACGGGAAACTGGTGACAACTTGATTTAGAAGGCATTTGCGTCCATCGATATAAGAATCGATTTGCAAACGTTAACGGAAATAATTAGAACTGGATCGACAGCAATAGCGTTGTTATTACTAGTCATAACAGGGAAAACGCCATCGTTGACAGTAAAACAATCATAGGCTATGTCACACTGCATGATAAAGTTGTATATGTGCAAGTCATTTGTGTGATGATATAAACCCAAAGGCATTAAGAATACTAATTCAATGACCATGTGCCTTGTTCTAAAATCAAAATTATCGAGGGAAATAATGGTAATGTGTTTTAGTTTGTCGAAATTCATTGTTTTTTAAATCCAATTTAGATTTTTTAATAGCTTCCTTTTTATTATTTATTTTTTTGTTTCTTCTTAAAAATTATGTTCCTTTGAATTGTATCGGTTATCCATGTTTTGGGTTCGTGTGTAGTTACATGTAGAGTAATCTTAAAATATGCTCAATTAAAATAATTTTGCGCGTCAAGTTGACTTTATTTATAGTTATTTAAAATATTAAAATATACGTCGTATTATCCATAGCAAGCCATACTTTCAGTTAAATTACGTCAAGGTTATAACACAACACCTGATTCGATTCGATTCAAGATGGCGCTAGCGGGTGCCGGTGCGTTAGGCGGCTCCGCTTTAAATCAGGTTTTTAAGTGCAATAAATGTAAGAAAAAAGTGAAAGAAGGTTTGGTGTGCGTCCAATGTAACATCAGAGTGCACGTAAACTGTGCGAATCCTATTTGGGATGAAAATACGAGTGGTGAAGCAACAGACATGTGGACGTGTAGTGATTGCATAGAAAGAGTTAGTTTAAGTAAAGTGAATCAGGCAAGTTTACAAGTGACCCTTCCCGCTGCAGGTATGTCGGCAGATATGAGTCAAGAGTGTCTATATTTGAAACGTGAAAATTTCGTTCTTTCTCAATTAGTTGCTAGCCTGGGGCGGGAGTGAGTACATAAGAATGAGAAGATCGCGGACCTAGAAGCTGAAATCAAGAGACTGGCCCAGTGGCGGCGCCAGAACAAAATCAATGGGGGGGCAGAGCAGGGGCAACGCAATATGTTGAGGGGGCAATACAAAATGTAATCCCCTTATCTTCTTATCCGTTGCCACCCCCCTCCTCCCTCCTCCCTCCTCTCCAAAGATCGCATAAACACTGGGACTTATGACAGGGGGACAAATTAAATTAAAAATTAAAAAAAAATTAAATTAAAAATTAGAAACCACATTAAATAATTGATTATGCCCTCACCAAAAATCCCAGATGAAACGCAGACGAGCTGATGATGTATTGATTGATGAAGGAGTCCTACACTAGCTGTATTCGTCTGTTGTTGTGAGAAACTGCAAATCGATCCACTACTTGATTTAAATCCAAAGATTTTGCGAGTGATTTTTAAATACCTAACACAGCCAATTTAGCGAGACGAGTGTTGCCCATATTGTATCGTAGATACGATTTTATTTGGCGCAAATTTGAAAAAGATCTCTCACACCCTGCGCTGGAAGGCGGAATGGTAATTGCTATCACCACCAGTTTGTGAAGTTCGTTGAATGACATTTTATATTTGTTTATCACAGTTGCTAATTTTATTGTCGAATCAACTTTGGCATTGGTCTCTTTTTCTATTATTTTTAACACAAGCGGGAATAATTTTACTTCAGCCTCAATCAATACTCTCCATATCACTGTGGTAATGTTCGGCTAATGGTTTTAACAAATAAGGTATTTGGTTTTAACTTATTGAATTTAAGGAAATTGTCACTTGTAGGCTTCATTGCACTTATCCCGTTCAACACGTCACTGTTGTTAGTGAACCTCCTTTTTAACTCGGTGATCATATGATCGAGAACAGGATTAAATATTTTAATCATGAAGTCGTCATCACTACGACGTATCTCACTTTCACTAGTTTGCAGTTCGGTGGCGAAGCTGGCAAATCTTTTGGGAAGCTTGCGCATTCGAGAGTTGCGATTCTTAGAGAGTTCAATGGAGTTTTCCTCGGCAATTAGTTATACGTTTGTCATCAATGCATCGAACTTCCCAGGTTCCGATCTCATTTGTTCGAATGTGTCCACCAATGAATCGACAAGAACACAAGCATGTGCAACTAATTTTAAGTCTCGAAGAACGTCACTGAACAAGCGCAAGCAGAAAAGAAATTCAAAGTCAATTTGCTCCAAAATACCCCGCGCTTCATTACCTTTCATTGTGCTTGATTCTACTGAAATACGATGGAGAAGTAAAATCAGCACAGAAAACGTTGATTTGACTGCATCACACGCAGCTACAACGCCCCACGTATTTCTGATAGGTGCTTCAATTCAACCACTCGACTGCCCACCTCCTTTGCAATGCAACAAATACAGGGTGAACTGTTGACCGAGATATACGAAAACGTAGAGTATTGTCTTGGCAATTGCGCTATAAATCGGGAAACAGAATCGTTTCCTTTGCAAACAACCACAATGAAAAAGTTTAGCCTATGATTAGAACAATGAACATACATGGCTTGCGGAACTTCTTGTGCAAATATTTCTTGGAACACCTTTAGCAAAGCCACTTATAACAATGGCGCCATCATAAGTCTGTGCAATACACGTATGTTTGTCAATATTACATTTCGCTAGAATAGTAATAATGTATGCACAGAGTGATTAAGCGTCAAGCGATTCACATGGGTGATCTGATAGCCCAAAAAATCTTTCGTGTAATGAACCTTCTTTATAATATCTTACGACTATAGATAACTGTTCCTGTTTGCTCACGTCTTTCGTTTCATCCGCCATTACTTACTTTTTATTAATTTATTATAAAATGCACATTAATTCAGAACAGTTCACTACGACTGGGGGGGCAAGCGGGGGGGCAGGCCATTTTTTGGGGGGGGGGGGGGGGCAATTGCCCCCCCATGCACCCCCGTAGCGCCGCCAATGGACTGGCCGCAAACTCATCTCCTCCGTGTGGCTCATCGGAGGTAGCAAGTGTATCGGTGGGGAGTGCTCGCAAACAATACAGTGAAGCTGTTGCTGGTTGGGCGGGGGGAAGTGTGGAAGTTGCTAGTCAAAGACCTGCGATTGTCATAAAACCAATAGGCCTACTGAAAACAGAGTAGTGAAGCTACTATAAAAGCTATTAAAGACAAGATTAAACCTGATACTATTAAGTTGGGGGTGGCTTCTATGAAGACTGGTAGGGGTGGAGGCGTCATCATAGGGTGTCAGAATCAGACATCTCTAAACTCTTTACAGCAATCAGCTCAGAGTGTCCTGGGTGAGGGGTATAGCGTTGAGATCCCACGTAAGCGGTTGCCTCGTGTCATGATAAGCGGTGTAGAGGCCTCATCTCTGACTGACGATGCGACCTTCGTGGGAATAATATCTAGCCAAAACAACTTGGGTGACCAAGCAGAGAGTATGCGTGTTGTCTACAAGGGAAGGGAGAACAAGGGACTGTTGAACGTGGTGGTGGAGGTCAACCCGGGCACTAGAACTGCCCTACTTATAGACGGAGAGCCAGCAACATAAAAGCTCCCCTCATAAGGTACATATGTTTTGACTTTTGAAATAGGAGCGGAAAAACTACTCTACTAACAAAACGCGCGTCTTACTCCTCAACGTGGGGGCTTTTAGGCCCCACAGGGGGCCAAAAAAGCCGAAAAAAGGCCCAAGGTTCCCCTCATAAGGTACATGGATGGAGTAAACGCCATTTTGTAGAGATAAGTGTCCCAAATAGGAATTCGAGGAGTAAGACGGGATATTAGGGGGCGTTTACCGATCAGACGCCATTTTGTCCAAAAAGGGCCACTTTTTATTTTCGCACATGCATGCGCTTAAACACTCAAAATATATCCGGAAATGTCTCGAGACGTAGAAAAACATACATTTTAAAGAAATTTTGGGTTATTGTCCTCGCCAGACGCCCTCAAAAGGGGCCCAAAAAGGCCAAGGTTCCCCTCATAAGGTACATGAATGGAGTAAACGCCATTTTGTAGAGATAAGTGTCCCAAATAGGAATTCGAGGAGTAAGACGAGATATTAGGGGGCCTTTACCGATCAGACGCCATTTTACCCAATTGAGCCATTTTTTATTTTCGCACATGCATGCGCTTAAACACTCAAAACATATCCGGAAATGTCTCGAGACGTAGAAAAACATACATTTTAAAGAAATTTTGGGTTATTGACCTCGCCAGACGCCCTCAAAAGCGGCCCAAAAAGGCCAAGGTTCCCCTCATAAGGTACATGAATGGAGTAAACGCCATTTTGTAGAGATAAGTATCCCAAATACGAATTCGAAGAGTAAGACGGGATATTAGGGGGCGTTTACCGATCAGACGCCATTTTGTCCAAAAAGGGCCGCTTTTTATTTTCACACGTGCACGCGCTTTAACACCCAAAACATATCCTTAAATCCTGACATTAATAATAATAAATACTGGTATATTAAAGTTAGGGGTGGGCGGAGCTTCAAAACTATCGCATCCGGATCGAGGCTGTGGGGGGGGGGGGGCTGGCGAGGACATCACACAATATCTAAGAAATGTATTCACCTCTAGGGGCACTTAAGGATATGTTTTGGGTGTTAAAGCGCGTGCACGTGTGAAAATAAAAAGTGGCCCTTTTTGGACAAAATGGCGTCTGATCAGTAAACGCCCCCTAATATCCCGTCTTACTCTTCGAATTCGTATTTGGGATACTTATCTCTACAAAATGGCGTTTACTCCATTCATGTACCTTATGAGGGGAACCTTGGCCTTTTTGGGCCGCTTTTGAGGGCGTCTGGCGAGGACAATAACCCAAAATTTCTTTAAAATGTATGTTTTTCTACGTCTCGAGACATTTCCGGATATGATTTGAGTATTTAAGCGCATGCATGTGCGAAAATAAAAAATTGCCCTTTTTAGGTAAAATGGCGTCTGATCGGTAAACGCCCCCTAATATCCCGTCTTACTCTTCGAATTCCTATTTGGGACACTTATCTCTACAAAATGGCGTTTACTCCATCCATGTACCTTATGAGGGAAACCTTGGGCCTTTTTTCGGCTTTTTTGGCCCCCTGTGGGGCCTAAAAGCCCCCACGTTGAGGAGTAAGACGCGCGTTTTGTTAGTAGAGTAGTTTTTCCGCTCCTATTCCAATAGTCAAAACATATGTACCTTATGAGGGGAGCTTTTATGTTGCTGGCTCTTGGACTATTAGGCAAGGAAACGTGAATGTTGGATGGCGGTGTTGCAACGTTAAAGACTACATCTTTGTCAAGCGATGTTTTAATTGCCAATCATTTGGACACTGCGAAAGACTGCAACAATGACCTAGCGTGTGGATATTGCGGAGGTGCGCACAAATACTCTGACTGTGGCAGTGACGCAGCCTCTTGTATTAACTGTCGAAAGGCGAACAGGTCACGGAATTTGAAGCTTGATTGCGAGCATGAAACTAACAGTGTCACCTGCCCAAGTTATAAATGTGTCTACAGTTACGAGCTGCAGAAAATAGACTTCGAGGCATAGCAACGACAGGTCCCAGTGAGCAGTGACGCATTGCAAGAACTGTCTCTCAGCGCACTATTATGTACACAAACATTCAATGTCTACGTAATAAGGTGGACGAATTAGAGGCTTACGTATTATCCCAACCTTGTGACATAATTTTCCTGGCAGAACACTGGCTATCAGAAGAACAGATAACCAGTACTCACTTACCTGGTTTCAACTTGGCACCCTATTTTTGTAGGAAAGAATTTAAAAACGGTGGTACTCTAATTTTTACTAAAGAAGGCATTCAAGCAAAAAATTTACATTGCTTTAATAACCTCTGCATTGAAAAAGTGTTTGTTGCGCTATAGAATATTCTTCAATACAGGAGCGATGTTGTATTGTTTGTTTATATAGATCTCCGTCGGCTAGTCTTGACATTTTTTATAATAAGCTACAGGAATTATTAAACATTGTTTCCCTAAAAAAATGTAAAACAATAATATATGTGGTGATTTTAATGTAAACTTTGGGGTAAGTGATCCTCACAGTCACTCCATAATTGATCTGTTTTTAGCCGAGGGCTTTCATGGCTCAGTCACTGTGCCCACAAGAATATCAAAAACGTGCAGTACTTGCGCATTGACAATGTTTTTACGAATGTGGACAGCAATTTATCCGAAACTGAAGTATGTGATTACGGTTTGTCGGACCATTGCATAATTCGGCACGGTGTAAAGCTGGAGGAGTTGCCTATCAATGGTGTAACGGAGAAGGAGATGAGATCCTTTAATTGGTGTTAATAATGTCAATAAGTTTATATCTTTCATCAGCGAAGTTAACTGGGATCCTGTGTTTCAACCAGAAACTGTAAATAATATGTTTGATTCCTTTATGAATATATTTATGGCAGTGTTTAATCGTGCCTTTCCCCTTAGGAAAGTCAAGCAACGTGTACAATCAAAAGCAAGTTGGTTTTCTAAAGATCTGTCACAACTGTCATTAAAGGTAAAAAAAAGGCATATTTGCGATCTAAGCGTTCGGGCAGATGCCAGTCAGATATTACAAATTACTTGGAGATGAAGAAAGTGTACAGGAACCGTATTATGGATGCGAAGCGTAATTATAATGAGAACTATCTTATCAATGCAAGTAATAAATCAAAAGCCGCTTGGGAGGTTATAAACGCGTGTGCTGGCGCTAACAGAGTCACGCATTACGAGATCAGCATTCAGAGTGAATCAACCCTGGTCACTTCTCAGAAAGAGGTAGCAGACATGTTCAACAATTATTTTGGAACTAGTGTTGCGAAAATGAAAAATGAAATGTCCTCGGTGAATTGCGTTGTAACAACCATGTAACATTATCAAACATGTGGCTGCTTATTGGTAGGCCCACTTATGCACATTGTTAATGAATCATTTATACAGGGTACATTTCCAAACGCTTTAAAGAGAGCAAAAGTTGTTCCTATATTTAAGAAAGGTGATAGAGCTAGCTTAAGTAATTATCGACCTATATAAGTTCTTCCTGTGTTTTCTAAGATATTTGAGACTGCCATGTATAATAGACTAATCTCGTTTCTTGAAGCTAATTCTCTTTTAAACAAGAACCAGCATGGGTTTGTAAAGGGCAGGTCCACTGTAACTGCGTTGGGTGAATTTATTTCTTATGTTATTGAGGCTATTGACAAAAACCAACATGTGCTAGGTATATTTTATGACTATTCAAAGGCCTTTGACAGTGTTAGTCACGAAATACTTCTTAAAAAACTAGAGCTCTTGGGAGTGTGTGGCAATTCTTATGCTTGGATAAAGTTTTATTTAGAAAATCGAAGTCAAATTGTATGTTTATCAGGTGAATTGGAAACCACTCTTTCTGATGAATTTAAGCTGAATATAGGCGTGCCTCAAGGCTCGGTCCTTTCCCCTCTGTTTTTTATTGTGTTTATAAATGATTTGGCCGATTCTGTCACGGTTGGGAAAGTCACACTCTATGCAGATGACTCCAATCAATTTATCAGCGACGTTGACCAAGAGTCGCTATACTCCTATGGTAGGCTGGCTGCTAATCAAATGGCTGGATGGTGTGATTTTAATGAAATTTTTATTAATACGAGTAAAACATGTTTAATGCAGTTTAGGACAAAACAAAGATAC